>PVJH01014271.1:0-57481 GCA_004026705.1 Nesogale talazaci
TCTGGGATTCCCACTCGGATGGAATTGCGGGCTCCCCACTCCCCTCCTACGGGATGGCCATGCCGCCGTTCAGCGGGAGCCCCCACCTAAGAGCGCGGCGAGTCGGGGCCCAAAGAGGGGACCCAGCAGGGGCGGCGGGGTAGCGGGAATGGCAAGTGTCGAATGTGGTCACGAGCGTGTGCCTGTGCCCCCTTGACGCACTCACTGCCATGAGCCCGATCCGACTGCAGCGACCCTGCGGACGCCGCAGAGCCGCTCCCGTGCGCTTCTTCCCAGGCTGGCACTCTAGGGGAGCGGAGCGCCTCTTAGCCGGCCTAACGGCGGCGCTCGTTTCGCAGGTCCCTTCCCCTGCTTGCGAGCAGGACGGCCAAGGGGAGGAAGACTGTCCGCATTTCCGTTTGGAAGAGGAAGCGTTATGGCTGTCAGAAACAGGGTAGTGCTTTGGGCCGCCTGCAGGGAGGCTGCTGCAGCTGGAGCCCGAGGGCGGGAAATCCCTGCCTAATCCTGCCTGGTTGGGGGGTGCGAAATCTGTCACTTTGCCGGGGCCACAGTGGTCCGAGGAAAAAGGCTGGCCATCCCGGCTTGGGAAGGTTCTCTGAGTTAATAAAGGCGGTGCGTAAACAAAGGTGTCTGTCGTACATAAAGGGCGGGGCTCCGGGGTGGGGGGAGGGGCGCGCTGGTGTTAAAGGCGCGCATGCGTGGAGGGCTCCCATAATGGTTCCGCTCCTGCGAAGGGCCCCTCCCAGGCGCCCCGAGCCTCCGCATGTCATGTCCCTGCAGCGCCTCTGGGCCTCTTGGCTCCTCCTCTCGCTGCTGCCGCTGTGGCTGCTGGTCCCGGCAGCCCAGCCTCCAGAGTCAGCCTCGGACCTGGACCAGCTGACCCCCGAGCCCCCTGGGCTGGCGGAACTCTGGTCTTCGCCCGACCCTGATCACCCACTCGAATCGCTCCAGACGCTTAGCCCCCCGCCCGATCCGGGGGGCTATGACTACTTGGACTCCCCGGCTCAGATGTTGGAGCTGCCGCAAGGGTTCACCGAGACTTTGGATGAGGATTCGGCCCCAGAGCTGCCCCTGAGGCCAAATCCATTTGCTGGCGCCCAATACGACCTGCCCAGCCCAACCGGACATCTGAAGCTCCCGAAGGAGGTCCCAATGCTAGATTGGGATGAGAATCAGGCCGTAGCCCTGCCTCCTCAAGCCCAAAGTAAGATCGAGACTCCAGGTATGCATCGGGCGGAAGGTCATCCGTCCTTTGACTTACTTGTTCCACCTCGAGATAGTCACAGTTCTGAACGAACTAAGTTTGTTGTTGCACCCCCAAATCTGAAAAAAGATCCAGTTCAGCGTAGAAGGCTGGCTAAGGTGGATGTCGGAACTTCAGGCCAATTTAGGAAACTGTCTAACCAACTAGAACAACTCAAGGATGATTATCTTCTAGATCCCAATGTAGGTACAGAGTACCCTCAGGACACCCTACCGCTCGGGTTCCTAGGGGCCCACGACCATCCTGCAGAACCCCTTAAGGAGAATGAACTTGAACCTACTTTACCCAAATTGGAAGACCTTGAACTCCCTGAGGAGGAGGAGGAGGAATCTTCCTCTCAGCAAGGGCCCCTTCATCATCAGGACTCAAATCTGTCCCTCGGGCACCCTCAGCAGGGGAGCTCAGATCACACTTCGGAGGTCCCTGGGGAGAGCGGGCCTTTTCTCACCCAGCGGAAGCACTGGACTGTGCCTCGTGACGTGACTCTTGAACCCCCAGGCCACCATCAGGCTCCTCATTCAACCTTATCCAATGTGACAAGTAAACACGTGGACATGGAGCTGACTGTCACTCAAGAGCCCACCAAGGAGGCTCAGTCATGTTCAACCCAGCAGGAAGCCCCAGCACAGCCACTAAAACACCCCCAGGAGGCGAAACCGTCAACCCAGCAGGAAACCATGCCTTCACCTTCAATGTCCGCTGAAGAGCTTGCACCTGTCCCAGTCCAGCAAGTAGCCCCGACTCAGCCAGCAAAATCCCTCACGCAGATTAGACTGCCAATCCAACACGAAGCTCCGACCGAGCCTCAAAAGCTTCCCCAGGAGGTGGGGTCTTTCCCTGGCCAGCAGGAGACTGCAGTGCACCACCCAATGCCCCCTGCGGACGTGGTACCTCCTCAAACTCAGCAAGAGTGCCCAGAGGAGGCCGCATCACCTCCCACCCAGCAGGAAGCCCGAACGCAGCCTCCAGTGCATCCACAGGAGTTTAGACCTCCAAGCCAGCAGGAGGCCCCAGCTCAGACCTCAGAATTCCCTGAGGAGGTTGAAGCCTTTCCAGTCCAACAGGAAGCCCCAGGTGCGTCCCTAGAGTGCCCCGAAGAGGTTGAACCCTCTCGAGTCCAGCAGCCTCCAGCTTCTTCTCTTGAGAATGCCGAACCTTCTTCAGGCCAGCACAGAGTCCCTGGTCACCTGGAAGAGCCACCTCCAGCCCAACAGGAGGTGCCAGGTCCCTCTCTAGAGTGCCCTGAGGAGGTGGAGACCTACCCAGGTCAGCAGGAAGCCCTACCTCCTGCCCAAGAGCACCCGGAGGAAACAGAGCCTTTTGTAGGCCAGCAGGAGCTCCCGGCTCCCCCTCCTGAGTTCCCCGAGGATGTGGAACCTCCTGTCCAGCAAGAAGCCCCAGCAGAGGCTCCTAGCCCTTCCCATGAGTCTAGGCCTTCTTGCACTGAGCAGGAGGCCACAGCCTGCCCCCCGGGGTTCCCAGGGGAACTGGGACCTTCTCCGGGGCATAATGAAGTTCAAACACACCTTCAAAAGCCTCCTGAGGGGATGGAACCTTCCCTAAACCGGCTGAGGCTTACAACGGAGCCTCCAACGCCCTCCGAAGAAGTTAAACCCACCGCAGAGCAGGAGGCCCCAGTTCCTCCGCCAGAACTCCCTGAGGAGTGTAAGCCTTCAGTGCAGCAGGAGACCCCGACACAGCCTCCAAGACGCGTCGAGTCATTTCCAATCCAGCAGGAAGCCCCGGAACAGCCTCCAGAGCAGGTTGGCGCTTCTCCAGTCCAGCAGGAGGCTCCAGCTTTTCCTCCAGTGCCCTCTGAAGAGTGCCCTCAAGCCCAGCAGGGAGCCCCAACGTCTCCCCCGGTCAAAACTCAAACACGACTGGAAGCTCCCGCGCAGGCCCCAACGCCCTGCGAGGTGATCGCACCTTCTCTCAGCCACCAGGGGTTTCCGTGTGAGTCTTCAAGGCCCTTGGGGAGACTCAAACCTTCATACCAGAAGGAGGTCCCTGCTCAGACCGCTAGGTTTCCTGAGGTCACCAGGGTACCTCCAGTCCGTCAGGAGGCCCCCGCTCAGCCTCTGGAATCTCCGAAAAGGGTTATAGCTCAAACTCCCACAAATCACGAGGTTCCGAGAGCACATCAGAATCTGCCTCATCTTTCAAGCTTCCCCAGAGTCACAGCTAAACATGCCGACCTGCAGGTCACTCTCACCTCAGAGACCACTAAAGATACCCAGCCATATCTCACCCAGCAGGACTTCCTAGCTCAGCCTCCACGTGCTCCCCACGGGGTGAAAACCCCAACCCTGCAAGGGTACCCAGCTAAGGCTTCAGAGCCCCCCAAGGAGGCTCTCGTGATACCTTCATTGCGTGATGAAGCCCCACGTCAGCATCCACGGCATCCGAAAGCTCAGCATTCCATCTTGCCGAAAGTCTCCGTCAAACCCGAGGCGGACCTTTCTCCAACGTGGCGGGATGCCCCAGTCCGGCATCTAGAGTTCCTTGAGGAGGCGGGGACTTTTCCAATGGAGAAACAACTCTTAGATCAATTTCCAGACCCCCCCGACGATTCCCAACCTTCTCTAGTCCACCAGCAGCATCCAGCCCAACCTGCAGATCCCCCGGATGAATCCCAGCCTCTTCTCGTTGACCCGAAGGACCCCCCCCAACCACGCCTGTCCAATAAGGAGGTCCTCATCTCTCCGGCCCAGGAGGAGGACACCACCCTGCCTCCAGAGCTGTTTGAGAAGCTCGAACATGCCTCCGTCCAACTGGATGATGGCGCAGCTCAGCGCCCAGACCCCATTAAGGAGGACGAAACGTCGATAACCCAACAGGAGGCCCTGCGTCTGCCTCCCGGACCCACTGAGGGTGTTGGGTCTTTTCCAGTCCGGCAGGAGAACCTCATCCAGTCTTCCGATCCCTTTACGGAGCTGGTGACCCCCTCCGGAGGGTCTCACGACGTGATGATCTCACCTCCGGATCCAAACGAAGTCGAGGAGCCTCTGAGTAGCGTCACCATTCGCTCTCCAGACCTGACGTTCTCCGTAACGAAGGAACCCAGCACAGACATTCAAGCCCCCTCCTCCCAGCAAGAGGCCACGTCTCTGTCTCCAGGGCTGCTTGACGACGTGGGGTTTTCTCCAATCCAGTTGGTGGCCACCAGTCAAGCTGCGGAGCACCCTACAGAGGAGGAGACCCCTCCAGATCATCGCGAAGACACGTCACAGCCTCCAGAACCCACCGAGGAGTTTGGGTTACCTCCCGCCCTGACTCTGCCCTCAGAGTCCACTTCCCCCTCCTACCTTATTGGACCTTCTCCATTCCAGGAAGAGGGCCTGACAAAGCTTGCAGATTCCACTGGAGAAGCCCAGGTTCCTGTGGGCCAGCAGGAGACTCCCACTCCGCTTCAAGGACAGCCTGAACAGAATGAACTGCCTTCAAGCGTGCTGGAGGCCCCAACGGAGACTCCGGAGGTCTCGACAGAGGCTGCAGCTCCCCACGCAGGGCATCACGAGGTGACAGTTTCCGTTACAGGTCAGAAGGAATCTCGCCATTCCCCACCGCACGGGGCCACCGGGAAACCGACGGACTTGGATCTTACCATAACGGTACAGCCCACTACTGAGATGGGGCCTTCCCCGACCCAGCCAGAGGCTACCTCGCCGCTTCTCGAGCCCCCCGAGAAGATCGAACCTCCTTCAATCCAGCAGGAAACCATAGTTCGTCTTCCAGAACCCTTTGAGAAGGAAGAACTGGCTCCCACTCCGCCAGAGGCACTATTAACTCAGCCGGCAGAATGGTCTGTTCAAGCAGAGCCACCTTCTCTGCAGGACACCCCACTTCTTACTCCAGAGTATCCTTTTCAGGTGGAAAATGCCCCACCTCATCAGGAGGCCCCGTCTCAGCCTCCAGAGCCTCCCAAGGAGGTGGGGCCCTCTCCCACCCAACAAGGAGACCCAGCGCCGTCTTCTGAGATCCCCATACAGTTAGAACTGCCTCCAGTGCATCAGGAGGCTCCAGCCGTGCCTCCAGAGGCTGTTGCGCATGTTCAGCCCTCCCTGGCCCAGCAGACATCCTCAACCTCTCCTCCAGAGCCCCCTAAGGAGGTTGAACCTTTCCCTATCCAACAGGAGGAACCCCCAGAGCCCGTAGAAGGGCCGCCCTTTCCAATCTGGCAGAAGAGCAACGTGCCGATCCCAGAGCCCCCCAAGGAGACGGAACCTCCTCCAGTCCAGCCCGAGATCTCCTATCAGCTTCCTGAGCCCCCCGCTAAGGTGGAAACGTCAATCCAGCAGGAAGCTCCAACACAGCCTGCTAAAGTGGAGGAGTCGTTGGCAGCCCAACAGCCTCCTAAGGAAGGGGTCATGGCTCCATACCCAGTCCTTGATGAGGTCACAGTTTTACCAACAGGTCAATACCAGGCCGAGCACTTAAACTTGCCAAGCACCACCACTCCATCAGTGGACCTGGTGCTTACTGTCACCGAAGAACACACCACACCAGTTGAACAGTTTACAACCTGGCATAAAACCACAACTACTACTCCAAAGTACCGTGAGGTGACACTTGTGCCACCAGACCAGGTTCAGACCACGTCGCCATACTTGACCGAAACCACGCTCCAACCACTACCGGACTTGGCGGCCACCATCACTGCGGAACCCAATATGGAGGTTGAGCCTTCTCCCACCCAAAAGGAGACCCCCTTTCAGTCCCGAGGTCAGGGTCAAACGTTTTACTCATTGGTGCCCAAAGTCTCAGATAAGTCTGTCGACCTGGACCTTACCATAACTTCAGAACCCGCGACAGTGAGGGGATATTCTATAGGCCCACCAAAGACCACAGTGCCGCCTCCAAGACATGTCACCGTTCCCACATTGGACCTGGAGCTCACCATATCTTCAGAAGCCAATACAGAGGCGGAGCTGGCAACTACCAAGCAGGAGACTGCGACCCCGTCTCCAGAGAGTTCCACGTTGGCGACAACTCACTCTTCGACACGTCAAGAGGTGCCGGTATTCAAGTCTCCGGATCTAGAGAACGTTCCATATCCCAGCGTGTCCGGGGTCACCCTTAAATCTATGGATCTGGATTTCACCATCACTACAGAGTCCCAAACCGAGACTGAAGTTTTTCCAACCAGCCAAGAGCTCCTAACGCAATTGTCAGAGTTCCCTGAGGAGATTGGAACTCCAGTGCCAATGCATGAGGTGACAGTTCCATCCACCAATCAAAATCTCTCCGACTTCGAGAACTTACCTGTGATCACAGTTCATCCTATTGAGCTGGTGTTTACCCTAACTCCGGAAGTCACAGCTTCTCCAGAGAGTACCGAGGTGCCCTTTCCAAAGGCAGGCCACGTTCCAGCTCCGCACCCCAATCTGACCAGAGTCACCAGTTCACCGGTGGAGCCGGAATTCGGCGTAACTCCCGTATTCACTTTGAAGAAGGAACCTTCTCCGACCCTGCAGGAAGCCACACCATCGCCCAAGCAAGTCACAACTCAAATGTGGGACGTGGATCTTACTGTCTCTCCAGAACCCTCCCAACAAGCGAAACCTTCTACAAGCCGGCAGGTGGGCTCAGAGCCTCCAAAGGAAGCCTCCAGTCCGCCTTGGGATGTCTGGTTCACCACGTCCTCAGAACCCATTACAGAGGTGAAACCACCCACAGCCCGGCAGGTGGGCTCAGCGCCTCCAAAGGAAGCCTCCAGTCCGCCTTGGGATGTCTGGTTCCCCATGAACTCACAACCCGCTACGGAGGCGAAACCACCCACAGCCCCACCGGTGGGCTCAGAGCCTCCAAAAGAAACCTCCAGTCCATCTTGGGATGTCTGGTTCACCATGTCCTCAGAACCCGTTACAGAAGTGAAACCACCCACTGCCCTGCCGGTGGGCTCAGAGCCTCCAAAGGAAACCTCCAGTCCATCTTGGGATGTCTGGTTCACCAGGTCCTCAGAACCCGTTACAGAAGTGAAACCACCCACTGCCCCGCCGGTGGGCTCAGAGCCTCCAAAGGAAACCTCCAGTCCATCTTGGGATGTCTGGTTCACCACGTCCTCAGAACCTATTACAGAGGTGAAACCACCCACAGCCCGGCAGGTGGGCTCAGTGCCTCCAAAGGAAGCCTCCAGTCCGCCTTGGGATGTCTGGTTCCCCATGTACTCACAACCCGCTACGGAGGCCAAACCACCCACAGCCCCACCGGTGGGCTCAGCGCCTCCAAAGGAAACCTCGCGTCCGCCCGAGGATATCCAGCTTACCCTATCTCCAGAACCCGCAGAGGTGAGCCCTTCCGCCCCTCTGAAGTCCACATCTCCAAAACCAACGACAGCTCCATCCGCCGAGCTGGAGTTCACAGAGATGACGGTCACTTCATCCTGGGAATCGGTCACTTCATCTTGGGAATCAGTCACTACATCCTCGGAATCGGTCACTTCATCCTCGGAATCGGTCACTTCATCCTGGGAATCGGTCACTTCATCCTCGGAATCGGTCACTTCATCCTCGGAATCGGTCACTTCATCCTGGGAATCGGTCACTTCATCCCGGGAATCGGTCACTTCATCCTCGGAATCCGTCACTCCGCCCCCGGAATCGGTCACTCCGCCCCCGGAGTCCACCCCTCTGCCCCCGGAATCCACCACTCCGCCCCCGGAATCCGTCACTCCGCCCCCGGAATCCACCACTCCGCCCCCCGAATCCGTCACTCTGACACCGGAGTGGTCTGAGGAACCTCTTTCCCCGCATGAGCGCACCTCGGTGCCTTCTAAAAGCAGGCACACGTCAGTCAGGCCCCAGGGACAGACTACCACCACCCACCACATCCCAGAAAGGACTTTAATCACGTACTCGGAACAGACTGCTGTTATACGCCACACCCCCAAAGAGATACCAGTGCCATGGGAACCGAGTACCTCCAGCAGAACGAAAGTTGACATATGTGAGCTCTGTATCTGCCAAGATGACACCCTGTCCTGTACCGGCCTCCTCTCAGAGAGGAGGCTCCACCGGGTCCCGGTGCCAGAGCCCAGCGTGTACAATGGCACCTTCACTGTCTTGTAAGAATTGCCTTAGTTCATTTGTCCTCTGCACCCTGTCCTCTGCACCCCTCTTCCGTGGGGACTCGCTAGGCGTTCTCAGCCTCTCCACCCAGTGTCCTGACTTTCTGCTGTCCCTTGTGTGTCTCCTTCCTACTGTGTCTACCTCCCCACTCCTTTCCCTGGGATCACCCTGAAAATTGCCCCTGCCTGCGAAGAACGTTTCTGTGCGTGATGTGGGTGGAAGCTGACAGAGCAAATTAGTTTCCCGTTCAACAATGGATCCCCGTTTTTATTTCATGCCACTACCTGCAATCCCCTTAATATAACAGCTCTCGGCCCACTTCTTCCCGGATTCCCTGGGTCCGTTCACCCACCTGTTCTGCCCCTTCCTACCTTCTCAATTTTGGGGGCAGGGGGCAAATGCCACCCTTTTGGTCACGTGTGATTGGTTTTTCTCTGGGTGTCATTGTGCACTTTATAGGCCTGTCCAGCACTTGGTAGAATGGTCAGAGTGGCCATCGTGGTAGCTGGGCACCAGCTAGTTCCTCTGGACCCTGCCTAGTGTTCATGCCTTTTCTCTCTCTCTTCCCCAGCCTCCTCCTTTCATGCCGTAATCTCTGCTCGAGTCCAAACCTTGCCCCATCCTCTTCACAGGAGCATGTTTCTCTGTCCATTTCATTGGTGACAACCACAGCAAAGTGGTGAGCAGGAGGTCCTGGGTTTAAACGCAGCTTCTGTGACTCAGTGTCCTCACCCAGAAAAGTACTATCTCCTAGGATTGCTGAGCTTAAGTAAGCTCATGGACGTGAAACATTTGCTTCAGTGCCTAGGGCAGACGAGAGTGTTAGCTGTTGTTGTTTCTGGTCCCTCAGTCATGTCCAGACCTCATCTTTGTCCCTGGCTTTCACATACTGTTGGGGTCGGGGCCGTCCAGTCAGCCCCATCACCTAGCATCCCCATGCACAAGAGAAGCACGGCTGGTCCTGCACCAACCTCCCGGGTCTTGTCAGGTTTGAGCCCACAGAGCACCCAGCACAGAGCTCGGTTCTGAGAGCTACAGATGTACAAGATAGCAGTTTGGAAATGCGAGTATAATGACAGGAGAAAGGAATCGGCACACAAAAAGGAAATGATCGATAATTAAGTACTAGGTCCAGCAATCCACCGGAATCCATAATCACCGGTCTGGGGCAGTCAGAGAAAGCCTCCTGGTCAAGACTGAGCTGTACCCTACAGAATGACTAGGAGTTTTGACTCAGAGAAAAACAGGGAGCACAGCCGAGGACTGAAGGAGTTCCTCTGACTGCCAAGAATTGGGTTAGGAAGCGGTGAAAAGATCAGGTTGTGAAAAGCCTGGGGTAGCCGATCTCACCGCCGTGGAGGGGAGGCCGGCGCAGTGTCCCAAGAGAGGCCTATTGGAAGTTTGCAAGCAAGCAAACAAGAATGAAAACAGGAGGGTTAGTTAGAATTCTTTGTGATTAATCGAGGAAGAGAGGAATCGAGCAAAGAGAAGACCGCACACGGGACTCCCCGTGTTCTGTTCGGGATGGTGAGGAGAGTGATGACGGGAGACCACACAGATGGAAATCAGGTAGCCTGTCCACAGGACCAATTAATTCTGTGTCAGGCACCTTTCACTGGAGAGCAGGAAGGGAGCAGGAAGCTGCTGGTTGAGAGGAAATGCCCACGGAAAGGCCAGAGAACTTAAATTTTAATGTTAATGTCCCCTATTGAACGGTATAACTCGAGTAGGTACACTTGCTGAGGGAAGAGGAGCGCCCATCCGGGTTAGTGGTGGCGACTGAAGCTCAGGTACCTAACAGGTTATCTCTAACTCCTGCCACTTAGGGATCCCTCCCCACCGTCTAATGACGATGTGAAGTGTCACAGAAGTAGATAGGAGAAAAGGTGAAAAATCCACCCCGCTTTCCCTCCTTCCACCCCTCCTCTCTGACTCTCAAAGATGTAAGTAAGGTCACCTTTGTGGCCGTTTTCAGAGATGGCCTTTCTAGTCTATTCCCTTTGCGTTTACGTACATAGATGTGTGTATACCTTTTTGTTTGTTTCTAATGATGTAATATTTCTTGCCAAGTGGTCTGTGATTTTTTTCCCCCCACTAAGCCAGATCGATGTCGGAGAGGTCTTTCCCACCCTGGTACATGAGTCCTGCTCATCTCTGAAATCCCTTATTCTTCCAACCCCCCAGAGAAGGATTAATAGAAGGCTCTGGGCCAAAGCAGTGGGGCTGCCTAGCCTGGTTCTTCTTTCCACATACCTGCTGCTGCTGCTAATGGAGAAGCCACCAAAGAGGTGGTTCAGGTTCTCAGGGACCGGCCTTCTCTTTCGAGCCACTGCCTCCCTCCCTCCCCCTACTAGTCTCTCTTTTTTAATGATTATTATTCATTGAGCCAACTCCGGCAGCTGACAGCCCCAGACTCCAGAAAAGCGATACATATTTTTTTCCCTTTATGCATTGGAGTGTTCCCAAAAGACTTGTCATGATTCTTTTTACTTTGTCCGTCCCCTGCTCCTTTCTACCTAGTCAAAGATATGAACTGTTTCTTCGCAGAAACTTTCAAGGGAATTCTATTTCTTATATCGATGAAGATGTTTGGAAGGAATACCGCTGGACCGAGAGGCTGTGAGTACTTACGTCGTTTCCAAAGAGGAGGGAAGTGACAACTGAAGTGTATGGCAAGGGCCTTTGTGCCCGCCCCCCTCGGTCCACCATGGTGAGGTCCCTCTCTCTCGAGCACTCCCCACATCCCACGCCAGCCTCCCTCGATGGCCACCATGTGACAGTGAGCAAGCTCACACGTGGTGGGATCTGTTTCAGTAAGAGGTCGGTTAAAGCGATGTCTTATTTTACACGTGCGCCGTGACTCCGAGGAGCCCCTCGTGGTGCAGGGAGTTAGGTGATGGGTTTGAAACCCCCAGCCGCTCCGAGGCGGAAAGAGGAGGCTCTCTGCTCCTGGGACAGTCGTCGTCTCAGAAACTCAGGGGCCAGTTCTATACTGCCCTTCCTATCGAGTGCCTATGCGTTGGGGTCGACTCCACGACAGTGAGTATGAGCAATTCCATTGCCAAGGTATAAAATGGAAATAGAAGGTCTCGTGAACCCCCTTATAGTTCCCTAATTCCCCAGGCCTGAAGAAACTGTTTCTCCGAGGTTGATGTTTAGCCTAACCTATACTTTCTTCCCTACATTTATCTACATCCATGTTGACCTGTAGCAGAATAGGCTTATTGCCTGTTTATTCTCTATTCTCTATTATTCATCTATCTATCAATCTATCTGAAGGCAAGAATGTTTATTAGAGCACTGGTTTTCTTTTGAGGGGACAGGAACAGGCCCTAGTCCGTGGGTGAAATCTCATGGGTGAAATTTGGGGAGCTCTATACCTTCCATTCACCCCCTCTCCCCCCACCACCAAATAAACTTCCTCCGGTGAGGCTCAAGTCACAAGAGCTGTGGTGAGTTTCAGTCCAAGGATCTCAATCACAGACGTCCATACTCTTCATGAACTTCACCTCTGCCCTTCCCCCAGCCTGAGCCTTTAGTTTAACTTCGAAGCTTGCCCTGGGGAGAGGGTACCAAACTGGCTGCTTCTCTGCTTCCCTGCCCCGTGTTTCTGCCTCCGGCTTCTCGGAAGTTGGGAGAAGCGTGGTGAAGAAGGGGTTGGTAGGCCTTTGGCAGTGGTCCTCTCTGGCTGTGTTCATTTCCGGTGGTTCATTCTTTATTCCCTGGGCTCTCGGAAGTGACACAAGGAGGGTTCCAGCCGCCACTCCCGGCACCTGGTGGTGCTGCTCTGCAGCTGGCCTCTCAGGAAGACCCTGCAGCGCCCACATGCAGCTGTGTGTTCCCAGCTGCTTTTCCCTGAGGCTGGAACCTCAATGAAAACCAGTTCTGATGGAGCCCCTTCTAGAAGTCCTTGGGTAGAGTCCATTTCTGGCCCATAGGACACGAGGTCTGTCAATATTCTTTTTTATAAAATCAGTTTACCCTATAATCTATAAATAGGAGGGTACTCCGAAAAGTTCATGGGATATTCTCATTCCCTTCCCATCCCATTTCTCCATGAACTGTTTGAATCTGCAGCCCCTCATCTACTTTCGATATATAACTCACTGTTTGTAGAAGATGCCTTATCATCTATATCTAATTGGCAGAGTTAGTCCCACTGTCTAACAGGTCAACTGGATCGGATTTGCTTGGTTTTAGGACAAAGTCCAATTGTCTGTCTGTTTCTCTCTTTAACAGAGTTTTCAGAGCACTTGTAGCTTTACAAAAATTGTACAATGTTCCCAAACACCATCTCTGCTCGGCACATTATATATTCTTACCCTTGATTTTTGAATTATTCCTCCTCCATTAACATATTTGTCCTCTAAGGTTTCTATCACTCAGGTTGCTATTGTGAATTTGATCCATATAAAGAATTCTTAAAAGGGCATACTGAGGGCTGAGCCCCGGTGGCGTAGTGGTTGTGTGCGGGACTGTGGTCACTGGGTTAGTGGTTCAAATCTAGCAGCTCTCCAGGAGCAAGGCTGGGCCTCCTACTCCCACCAGAGGGCAGTGATGGCCACCCCCCCCCCAAAAAAAAGGGCATGCTATTTACACTTGTTTTAAAATAAGCAACCATTTAAGGGGGGGGCGGGTAGTAGCTATCTCCACATTGGCCAGAGTGGATCCAAGTATCGTGAATAAGAAAATCCAAGATTAGAGGAGGGAATTGTACTAGAGCTTAAGTTCTAGGCACCCGTTTGCAGCATGCTATGGATGACAGTGAAAGCCCCAAACCCATTTGTACAATCCTCCCTGCATTAAGCCTCCACCAAATTCCCTTGAACCGTTGACAAGGGCCTGGAGTGCACTGGGAAGTAGATTGCTACAGATACAGCTAGGTTACATTTTAACATATTGTCACTTGTTTTCTTTTTGACCCATTTTAAATTTTTTCTCCAATTATTATCTTCTGCTTTCTCTTGAAGTGAGGTTTTTCTGTGTTTCATTTTGTTGTTGTTGGGATTTGGGGGTGTGATTTGCTTTTTGCAAAAACTAGGATAGGTAAAATCTATAGGGACAGTAACTAGATTCATATGTCCTCAGGGTTCTGGCAAGGTAGGTTGCAGGATAATGGAAAACTAATAATGACAGGTATAAGAATGAAGAAAATGTTCTGAAATTGATTGTGATGCTGATTGTATGGTAGATTAAAAAAAAGATAAAGGACAGGGCTGAGCCCCTGTGGCGTAAGTGGTTGAGTGCAGGACTGCGACCCGTGGGGCTTGGCGGTTCAAATCCAGCGGCGGCTCTCAGGAGCAGCACTGGGTAGCGCCCATGACCACCAGAGACAGTGATGCCCACAAAAAAATAAATAAATAAATAAAGGACAATGGAAAAAAATAAGATCGAGTACTTTTCAAGGCAGGCATTTATACTTGCTAAACTAAACTATTGTTTGTTCTTAAGACAAATTCGGAGTATATTTTTGGTTAATAGTTTCAGGAATTTGTTCAACCTTCAAGGCTCAGGAAGTCTGGAGACCATGAGAACTTGAAATTCTGTTCTACATTTCAATTATTTTGATCAAGATTCTTCTCTAGAATCTGTAATCAAAGTGTTCACTAACAGTAGCCAGGCACCATTCAGCTCCTCTGGTCTCATAGCCAAGGCAGGCAGCATTTGATGGGGGCAATTAGGCCAACATTCGATAGCCTGATCCTAGCCTACACGCTCCCTTCTCTGTGCTGCTCCAGGGAACAGAGCTCAACAGCTGGATCTTAGAGTGCCACTAACAAACCTTTAAGACCTCCAGCACGACGTAGCACATGCCAGGGTAGAGCCGAAGCACTGAACACATTTTTAGACCAATTCCCTGGGCTGTCCCATGCACCAGAGTGAGAAATGAACTTAGAAACCACGAGTCGGAATCCCAGGGCACGTTGACTGTAAAGCAGACTCAACAATCACTCCCTGCCCCCTTTTGGTAATTATATGACACAGCTCTCACTAATTCATCTTTTTACAAGGGGCTGAGCTCCGGTAGCACAGTGGTTGTGTGCGGGACTGCAGCCCACAGGGTTTGTGGTTCAAATCCAGCAGCAGCTCTCCAGGAGCAAGGCTGGGATTCCTACTCCCACCAGGGCAGTGATGCGCCCCCCCCCCAAAAAAAAAGGCATGCACCTTTGTACAAGTGTACAGGTTATTGACAGCAATGAAAATAATCAGCTATGCAAAATTACCCTTAGTTGACAGGGCATTGCCATCGCCACAAACTCCCTCGTTCTACCTCTCTTGCTCCCCTGATTTAAAAACCAAACAAGCCTCACTTCCATGGAGACAACGCTGACCACAGTGACCCACTGTGGGCTTCAGAGCCTGTAACTGTTTCTGGGAGCGGAAAGCCTGGTCAGTCTCCCGAGCCGCTGCTGGTGGTGGTTTTGAACTGCCGACCACGGGGGGGATCATGGCCCAATGTGTAGCCACTGCGCCACCAGGGTTCCTTTTCCCCTCCCCCGGTAGCCGCTCATAAAATGTGTTTTCTCTGGATTTGCCTTCTCTTGCAATCTTATGTAAGCGAGGTCAAACGGTGCTTGCCCCTTTGTGATGGGCTCATTTCGTTCCACTAAATCTCTTACAGTTCTGCTCATACTGCAGCCTCTAACAAGACTTCACGACTCCACCTGGCCGAGGAGCCGTCTCCTGTGTGCGTGCACGAGCTGGAGCGTATAGTCGTGCTAGTTTCACTTTGTGAGACGCTGCCACGCTTCCTGTACCATTTTGTATTCTCACTAGCAAGGAAAGGGTCCTGAACTTCCCCCATCGCATCTCACGGATCTTTATGTTTTCACTTATGTTATCAAATCTCCAAAAAAAGTTTTGTATTGTCTTGCTATCATTCTGTTAGTGATTGCTAGGTTAATTTCACTGTGGTTTGAGAGCATGTGTTCTACGATGGCCATTGTTTTAAGCTGATTAAGAGGTGTTTTTTGACCCTGGATGTGGTTTATCGTGGCAAATTTTCCCTTTTAGCTTGGAGAGAACATAGTCTGCTTGTGGTTGGATAAACTGTTCTATAAATGTTAATTGTACTGCTGTTCAACTCAAATATATTCCTTATTAATTTTCTGCCTGAGGTCTGTCAATCACTGATAGCAACATCAATCGACAGAACACAACCCCTGGCCTTCAAGTTGATTAGACTCAGCAACCCTTCCAGACAGAGCAGAACTACAATTCAGGGTTTCTGAGTCATCAGTAGAGAAGCAGACAGCCTCGTCTTTCTCCTGCACAGCAGCTGCTCCATGTGAGCCACCTACCTTCGGTTCAGCAACCCAAGACGTTAACTCATGAGGGCTTCTTGTCAATTGCTAGTAGAGGGATCTTAATGTCTCCAACTCGAAGAGTGAACTTGTCTCTTTCTTTATGCAGGTCGATCAGCATTTGCTTCATCTGTGTTGATGCGCTCTTGTTCGAGCATACACTAAGGGTTGTTATATCTGAGAGTCAATTCCTTTATTGCTTTTTAATACCCTGTAAGCTGTCTCTTTAAAATAAAAAAAACCCACAAAACTTTTATTGTGAGTTGAGTGAAGATTCACAAAGTACATCGGATCTCATTTAGCAATTCATACACATTTTTTAAATGTCTGAAATCTGCACCATCTGAAATTAACCTAGTTACTCTAGCTTTCTTTTGATGGGTATTATCATGATAGATCTTTCTCCATTCTATTACTATTTTTAAAAGTCTATAAATAGTTCAAAGTCTGTTTTTATTTTATTTTATTTTGGGACATCACTGCCCTCTGGTGGGAGTAGGAGGCCCAGTCTGGCTCCTGGAGAGCTGCTGCTGGATTTGAACCACCAGCCCAGTGGGCTGCAGTCCCACGCACAACCACTATGCCACTGGGGCTCAGCCCTCAAAGTCTGTTTGTGGGCCTTCACGAGTATTTTTTTGTTTTGTTTTTAATCACTTTATTGGGGGGGTCTTACAGATATTTTAATAATTCAAAAATCAATTATATCAAGCAAACATACATGTTACCATATGTATGTATAACTTATACATATGTTACACTATCTTTCTACTTGAGCCCTTTTGTTTTTTTGTTTTTGTTTTTGTTTTTGTGGCATCACTGCCCCGGTGAGAATAGGAAGCCCAGCCTTGCTCCTGGAGAGCTGCTGCTGGATTTGAACTCTCAACCCTGTGGGCCGCAGTACCGCACACAACCACTAGGCCACCAGGGCTCAGTCCAACGAGTATTTTTTTTAATGTATAACTTCGCTGTATCTTTTAAATTTAAATCGGGTTTCTAGTTCACAAGTTACAGTTGGGTCTTGGTTTGGGGGGGGGGGGTGTCTGTGTGTGTAATTCACACTTAGATTCTCTTTTATTTGATACACCTAGGCAATTCATTCTTCTTTTGTTTTGTTTTTTTTGACAATTCACTCTTAACATTTAGCTATTACAGAATAACTAAACTTTGTTGCAGTGGGTTAAATACTGGACTGCTAACAAATCCACCAATTGCTCCTTGGGGAAAAGAGGAAGCTGTTTCTGTAAAGATTGGCAGTCTCAAAAAATAATAAAAAACTAAAGTCTCAGAAGCCCTGTGAATCCTGTAAAGCAGTTTTACTCGGTCCTGAAGGGTCCCTCTGAGTTAGAACTTACTTAGCAGGCTGTGTGGTAGGTTTATATTTGTTATTTTCTCTTTGGGTTTTTTTGTTGTTGTTTTTTCTGGCTTGGATTGGGCATCTCGTTTGATTTCATTTTCTCTCTTCCCTTAGTATGTCAATTATGCTTAATTTTTCCCCAGTGGTTTCCCTAGAGTTTGCAGTAGGCATTTATCTAAGTCTGCTTTCAGACAACGTTGTTGTCATACATTTCACTCATCTGTAAGCTCCCATCATCCAATCTGTGGTTGCTATTGTTTTGAACAACCTGTTATCTGTCTGGCCAGTTAGGAATCAGAAATGAAGACGATTTTTATTCCCCTCATTTTTCCTTGGCTACTGTTCCTTTACATAGAGCTGAGGCTCTAACCTGTATCAATTTTGTTCTTATGAGGAACTTCTTTTAACATTTCTTGCAAAGTTAGGCAGGTTTGTTAACTACAACACATCCTCTTCACTTGCTTTTCTTGAATAATTTTGCTGCATGAAATTCTAGGTTGGTGGGAGGTTGTTTATTTTTTCCTTTCGATATTTTAAATATTTCACTCCAATCTCTTCTTTCATAAATTTGGTCATATGTTTTATCTAGCTCAAGAACACCCCTTCAGAATGCGATATGAAAGTGCCAGCGAGCTCCTTTGGGTACTGATTCTTGGAGCTCCAGCCTGTGTTGTAGACAGGCAGCACCCCGCAGCTCAGACGAGCCACCAGCCACCTGCCCGGCAGCCGCACCTGTTTTTGTCATGTTGGGCAGCACAGTTGAACGGTGTTTACGTGGTGTTTATCATTATTCAGGGGAGCACTTATGTTTTATGTACTTTATGTACGAGTCCTCAAAAAAAAACAAACAAACAACTTTTCAGGGGGTAGTGAGTCAAAGAACTTCACTTTCAGCCCTGACAGAGTTCCATGTGCACCTTCCCCCCAAAGGCTTTGAAAACATGTCAGGGAAATGGCACCTCTGCCAGGGTTGGCGCCACCCAGAGTTGAGCTTTAAGATCTAAATATTCGGTTTGGTGGGGAAAGTGGATGGCTGGAGAGCCTAGGGATGGGTTGGGGGGAGTGCAGGGTGGAGGATGGGGCAGGGCAGTGGACACAAAGGGGGGTGACGTGGGAAGAAAAGTGTGAACCAAAGCTAGTTCGAGACAAACTCCGGTATGGAGGTGGCACCAGTGCCCAGACCCCTGCCTCATATCCTAACCCTTTGTGTCAGATCCTCATCCGTGGTTGGCATTTTTGATGCACAAATAACCTTTTCCTTTTCCAGAATTTTCAGTGATAATTATCTGAGCGAATTACATAAGGATTCATTTGAAGGCCTGCTATCCCTCCAGTATTTGTAAGTTAGTTCATCATATTTATTTCTGAGTAAGAAATTTAAATTAGATCGTCTCATCTAAATGTGTTTCCTGCAGTTCTGTAAGTCTATAAGGGCCTAGCTCCTCTCTAGCATTAAATACCTCCTGGGGATTTCCAAATTTAATTATAGAGACAGATACAGAAGGAGGCGGGGGCGGGGGGTGGCCTTTAGTTAGTGGAAATAGGAAACGTGGAAATAGGGTTTAAGTAATTACAGGCACCCATATGAACTCTGTGCTGCTAATGTCTGTGTGTGCATCTGTGGGCCGTCCGTCTGCAGCCCATGGCCTGCTGTGACACAGCCCATAAACTCGGGATTCTTGCAATTTTAAAAGTTGTAAAGAACGGAAACAAGAACTGCAACAAAGGCTCTTTGCAGCTGGCAGAGCCTAAAATGTTTGCTATCTGGCCTTCAGAAAACACTTGGGACAACTGGTTTAATCAAATCAGAGGAATAAAAGTTAACTTCTGTTGATTGCCTGGAGGACAAGTGAACATAGAACACCAACATAGAATACCAACATTTTCACTAATTTAACATCGCAATATGTGATGGAACAGGTAGATTATTTAAATCATACAGAGCATATCTAACTACTGAGAGAAGAGTTTGTTAAGGATTTCATTGCAAGAACTGTTTCATCCTATTACAAATAAATGTTTTAAGAATGGGTAAGTAGTATAGTGACAAGTGTTTCCTCTAAGTTAGTGTATCAGAAATATTCCCAACCCTTGGCTAAATACGAAGTAAAAATCTCTTCAGGCCTTTGCCAAGGAGGAAATACCTGTATGATCCTTATCTCTATTTAGAGATACGGAGATAATCTGTCCTTTGCTATAAAAACTCTTTAATCTTTGTTCATGAAGCCTAGAGCCATGCGCATCATTAATCCATATTAAGATCTGCTAACCACCAGGTTCACAGTTCGAAACCACTACCCACCAACTCCACAGGAGAAAGCCGGGGCTTTTCCGTTCCTGTCATGAGCTATGGGGCAGTTCTGCCCTGTCCTTTTGGGGCACTATGAGTTGGCATGGGCATTAAGACGGTGAGCGAGTGACTGGCTGAAGCTAGTCAATGATTCTCATGAGCAAAAAGACCCTCCTTCCTTGTTAGAAGGCTTGAGGGAAGTGGGGACGAACAAGTCTTGTTCTTAGGTGCCATTGGGTGGGTTCTGACCCATAGCCACCCTTTGCACAATAGAACAAAACACTGCCCGGTCCTGCACCGGCCTCACAATCCTTTTTACGCCGGAGCCCATAGATGCAGTCACTGTGTTAATCCATCTCTTAAGGCCCTTCCTCTTTTTCTCTTTTTGGCTGCCCTTCCACTTTACCAAATAGGATGTCCTTCTCCAGATCTATGTGCAAAATATGTGAGGTGAAGTCTCGCCACCCTGGCTTCTAAAGAGCACTCTGGCCTTACTTCTTCCAATACAGACCAGTTTATCCTTTCAGTAGTCCAGGGTGTTTTCCATAGTCTTCTCTAGCACCACAAAGCAACCTCCCGGCTCCTTCTACGGTTATCCTTAGTCAGTGTCCAACTTTCACATGCAGGTGATGCCATGGCAAGTACCATGCCTTGGGTCGGGCACACAGCAAACACCCTTGCTCCTCGATGCTCTCAGGAAGTCTTGTGCAGCAGATTTGCCTAATGCAATACGTCTTTTGATCTCTTTACTGCTGCTTTCATGAGTATTCATTGTGGATCAAAATACAACAAAATCCTTGTCAGCGTCAACCTTTTCTCCATTTACTTATCCCGATGTCACTTCTTGGTCTGTTGTAAGGAGTTTGGGTCTTCTTTACATTGAGCAGTCATCCATACTGAAGGCTACAATCCTTGATCAGCATCAGCAGGTGCTTCAATTCGTGTCATCTGGATACCTTGGGTTGTTAATAAGCCTCCTTCCAATCCTGACGCCACAGTCCTCTTCATATAATCCAGCTTCTCTGATGATTATCTCCGCACACAGATTGAATAAGTATGGTGAGAGGATACCGCCCTGACACACCGCTCCTGATTTTAAACCCTGCAGTGCACCCTTGCTCTGTTCTCCTCTTAATCCAGGTGCAAGCACAAGGAAGTGTTCTGGACTTCCCATTCTTCTCAAGGTTATTCAGTTTACGATGGCCCACGTCGTCCAGTACCTTGGCATAGTCAATGAAACACAAGTCCACATCTTTCTGGTATTTTCTGCTTTCAGCCAAGATCCAGCTGACACCAATAATGATGTCCCTTGTTCCATGCCCTCTTCTCAATCTGGCCCGAACTCTGGAGTTCCCTGTCAAAGTACTGCTGCCACAGTGGTGGATGATCTTAAGTAAAATTGTACTTGGTTCTGTTGTTTGATCATTCTGTTGGGTCACCTTTCTTTGGCATAAATATGGACCTCTTCCAGTCAGTTGGCCAAGTTGCTGCCTTCCAAATTTCCTGGCAGAGAAGTGATGGCTTGTGGTGCTTCTTCAACTTTCTGAAACATTTCTATGGGTATGCCATCAATTCTTAGACCCTTGTTTTTGGCTAATGCCTTCATTCATGCACATTGAACATTTTCCTTTGGCACCATGATACTCAAAATAGCTCTTTAAACATCAACCCAGGTAGACCTTAAGGGCAAGACCAGTATTGCACAGCTCTTAGGCATTTCTGGCATCTGAGTTCCCAAACCTCACAAACATGATTGGGAGAAAAATAAATGAAGCAACTGCTCAATGGAGCAGGCCCTTTGTCACTTCTACTTTGAAATGCTCGTAAGCTAGTTATTTCATGCGCATCGATGGATGGTTGTCAACTGTCAAAATGCCACTTTAAAAAAAGTTACAGACAGTAGGCTAAGCATCATGCCCTGGACTGGCAGTACGGATGCCTGAGAACAGGGCTCCTGCCTTTCTAGGTACTCTTGATGTAGCAGGGGAAGCAAAGACCCACGTTCAACCCACACCGGACACCCAGTAGAAGACTAAGTGGTGCAGGGGCCTAGGAGAGCCACAAAGAGACAACACTGCAATTCTGTGTAGTCATTTTCCTTTCTCACTCCTCAGCTATTCATCCCTTTAATTAAAAAAAAAAAAAGGGATTATTTAGCGTGCTTCACACCCTCCTGCTAGTTTTAAACCTCTTATGTAACAGATGAGAAAAACTTAGGCCAGGCTTTCAAGGAATGTATGCTCAGAGGAAACAGGATGCAGACACACTACATTAAGAAGAGACTCATAAGGAGACTGAGGGGATCCTTGTTTCTGGAGTACAGAAGCCAGGGCTTCTAGTTTGGTAAGGGGCGATGTGACAGAGCCTCGAAGGGCCCCTGGTTATTGACTGTTCCAATGTGCAAAAGAAGAGTGAGAGAAAGGCAATCCACAGGAAAGAAGCCAAATGTGAGTTTGAAACATGCCCTGGGTATCCGGGGGTCTAAGCAGGGGAGAGGAAGACTTTGGAGCCCGCCCTTCTAGCCTGTGACTGCCAAACTCCAGGGCCATTAGGGAGATCCATAGAATCTCAGCAATGCTCTGTAAGACAACTGGTTCCCAAGCACCTGAGTCAGGGCCGGTCACACAGAGATTCTGCACTGCACCTCCCTCGCTAAGTCTGGAGCAGAGCTGAGACACTGTGCTGTCGGCCGGCTCCGGGGAATGCTAGTCCTCGAGAAGCACCGGGAGAGTTCATCCGTGCAGCGTGACTGCAGAGTGCAGACTATAGTGGAGACGAGTTCCAAGACAGTTACACCCATCCGTGTGAAAAAGTGAGCCCCACCCCACCCCCAAGCATTTACTTTAGAGGACAGCCCTGAAGCTGCAGCTCGGGGAGAGGGACGTGTCTGACCCGAGCACACAAGAGCAGCTGAAGGGGGAGGAGGAGAGAGAGGAGCGCATCCTGGCCCACCCAGCCTTGAGGACGATATCCCCGCTCAGAACAGCCAATGCCCAGAGAGGACCACACGACCGGCCCCAGTGTGAAACACAGCTGGCCCAAGGCCCTCTGGGGACAGGCCTGGAGACACAAGGTCGGGAGTGCCCCTGGTCTGACCCCACCGCACCGAGGCAAAACACTAAGTGTGTGCAACAAAGCAGGGGGAGGTGGGGGAGTGGGCAGAGCAGGCAGGTTCCGAGGGAGTGCGAAGGATGGACTTTGGGGCCAGGATGTGGCACCCCATGGGACTCAGCCGGAGGACACCCCTAGAGGTCAGTAAACAGACCTTGAGCTATCTATGGGTTTTTCTTTATTATTATTATTATGATTATGCTTATGTTTATATTTTTTTCTGGAAAAAAAAAAGTCGGGCTAAACTGCAGTAGATGGAAGTAAGCGAATTACTATGTGCAGTCCAGCAAGTGTATTTCCAGTACTACGTTGTTTTCCTAGGCCACCCACGTATCATGACAGCAAGTGCACTCATGAAACATGAAAACCATCTGGAACCAAATGCCTAAATATGAGACTGTTCCTTTTCAATGTCATGCATTAAAGTTAGACTGAGGAGTATAACATTTAAGCTCACCGAACCTAGATTTTGATGCGACCACAAAAGGTCATCTCTTTTCTGGCTCCCAAGGAAGGGTTCCTTCTGAATCCAGCAAGACCCTGGCTGGTTCTTTTACTCATGGAGGTAAGACTCTCAGGAGAGGTGAGGGCAGGGCTAAGGGGCCGTGGGAAGTTGAGGTAACCGTAACTAAGGTGTAGAGTTGAGACCCAAACTGACTCCATATTATTCTACACCCTGACCTTTTATTCCTACTCATTTGGTATCAATGAACTAATTGAGGCAATCTTTCCCTTTTCCTAGAGATTTATCCTGCAATAAAATACAGTCTATTGAAAGACGTACATTTGAACCACTGCCCTTTTTGCAGTTTATGTAAGTTACAAATATAACTGAATTATAGTTAGAATTTTAAAAATCGCATTGTAAACTTTTTTGGCAATTCATGTTAACGTATAAACTTCCTTGAGTGGAAAACGGCCACAGTGATGTAGCGAGCTCTGCTTCATCTCTAGTGAAGTTGAGTGTAAGAACCGTTGTACAGATAAGAGTGAAGCATTCTCGAGCAGTGGTTCCCAACTGGAGTGAGTGTGTACCCCGGGGACTTTTGACAGTATCCGGGGACATTTCTTGTTCCTCTTTGGATGCAAAGAATGCTGCTAAACAGTCTATGCTCCCAAATCGCTCCCACTGCAACCTCAGAAACCCTCCTTAGCCGCCACCCAAGTTGGCTGTCAGTCACGGTCACCCACGCACAAGAGAACGGTGTTGTTTGGCCCTGCACTGTCTTCATGGTCATTGGAGCAAACATTGACCCGGCTCAAAATGCCAGTAGTGCTGAGGTTGAGAGAACCCAGCTCTGGAGGAATAATAACCCGCCGACCCCCATATGTATCATGTAGTGTTTGGTGCCCAAGTCATCACGTGTGATGATAGGCAAGCATAAGTTCAGAGCAAATGCCTTCCCCGATGGGATTGCCGTGGTGAGTGGCAGCTGCATCGTAGGCAAACTGGGATCCTTGCCAAAGAATGGGGGTCCTGAAAGAATCTCTCTCCCTACCCCTTTGCTTGTATCTACCGCTTTTATTTTTAGAAATCTTGGTTGCAACCTGCTCACGGAACTCACCTTCGGAACCTTTCAGGCCTGGCACGGAATGCAGTTTTTACACAAGATGTAAGTGAAATTGGAGACATGTGAAAAGATTTCCTTTTTTTTTTAAAGATGACGAGTGTGGGAAAACATCACCTAGCTGGCTAGAAGCCTGGTAGAAATTCTGAACTGTGTATGTCTTAAAGATCCTCTTCCTTCCACGGAGGAGACTCGGTGGGGGGGGGGGGGGTATGAGGGAAGCGTTGACTGAACTCCTCTGGGGTATGCTCTGTCTTCTCTGCGGTTGACCTTTGTGGAGCAGGCAGTACAAGTCACCAAGCAAGTAACAGGCCAGTTAGCTCTGTGGTGGGGACTCCCTGCGCGGCTGCTGGGACGCGTGGGTGGCCCTTGGCATTCGAGTTTTGTATTAACTCTGCTTCCCGCTCAGTTGGAAAGTTCCTCTCTGCTTAAGTGTTTGCAGCGCACAGCTGCCACGCACATGCCTCAGCTCAGAGCCCTCCGGGGGACAAGCGGGGAGGGGGGTTTCTCTGCCATCGGCTTCTTTGAGAGTGTGACTTCCTGAAAACTTGTCATAACGTGTGCTTTTCTCCGCATGAGACTAGGAGAGGAGGCCCCTCTGTCACAGACATAAACAGCTGTTAAGAAACGGACTTCGATAGTTGCAGTGGGGAAGGCTAAAGGGTGCACGGATACTAACTTGGGTGAAGGGGAAGACAGTAACCAACAAGAAGGAGATGGTGAAAACCGTCTGGGAAACTTGAGTGAAAACGACCATCTGCTTTGTAAACCTTCACCTAGTTCTCAATCAAATAAAAGGGGTTTTGCCTGTTTTTAGCGGATAGCATTTTCAAAAAGTTAGGACTTACCTAGGGCCGTAGAAACTTCGGAAGCATGCAGAAGGGTGGCGTCTGTGAAGCTGCCATGCTGGAAAATGGTCCAGAAGACAACGACTTCCTCTAGACTGCTCTTTAAGCAAGGAGTGTGGGATTGACTCCCTTCCAGCAAGAAAATACTGATTTCTCTTTGACACCAGCAAACCACAGTGGGTCTGTTCAGTGTGGGATTGGGGCGCGGGGTGGGGGGTGGGCAGAAGGTCAAGCTGTTCTCAAGCTCACTTGGGGGAAGACTGTCTCATGGTCGGGACGTCCATGTGACACCTTTTAGACTGGGTTGGATAGGGGGTGTCCAGGGCACATGTGGAGCAGAGGACACAGGTTCTGCAGGTGCCAGGCCGTAACTGCCTCCTCCTGCTATTAATTCGCTGGTTCTGAACTTGGAGACGTAAAATCTGAGGGTCCCTTTTTCTTTTGCCAGCACAGGAAGCTCTTATGAAAACTTGGGTAAGGGCTGAGCCCCGGTGGCGTAGTGGTTGTGCACGGGACTGCGGCCCACTGGGACGGAGGTTCAATTCCAGCAGTGGGGCTGGGCCTCCTATTCCCACCACCGGAGAGCAGTGATGCCTAAAAAAAAGAAAAGGAAAAAGAAAACTTGGATAAAGGGCCAGAGCACAAGGTCATCAGGGCCTTCATCTTCCTACTGCTCTCTTACTGAGGGTTACCCCTGCTCTACACCAAACCAGTTCACAGCGCCAGATCTAACATGGAGGGAGGCGCTACGCTAGAGGGCATAGGGGAGATCACAAGGCAGGCAGGTGCTCCCGGGCCTCTGGCTGACTTGGGAAAGGAAGGAACTTTGCTCCCCTCTTCTCCAGCTGCCGACATATGTGGCCTTGCTAGCTTGCAGAACGCCCTGAACGTGGGTTGTTGCAGACGCACTTAGGTTAAAATTTAGCACCCTGTCATGTCATCTCCCTTATGGTCCAACACATTTGGTTTCGTTTTTAATATTCTCTGCTTTCTTTTTGACGGAGGAGTTTCCTTTTGGTTGACTTCATTATTCTTGTGAGTCGATATTGTTTGGTTTGCCTGCTAACGTTTTCCTGTCCACGAGGCCCAAGAGAGGTAAATCTGTAGAGACAAGACCTGGATGCGTGGGTCCTGAGGGGTATGGCAGAGGAAGTTGGAGGGAAATGGGGAGCCAGGAGCGATGAGGCCAAGGATGAAGAAAACGTTCGAGAGCTGACCGGTGGTGCTTGTACACCCCTGAATGATATGCCAACCACACTGTTGAGGGAACAAAAACCAAACGTGGTCTTCTGGCAGTTGGTGCCCTGTGTGTTTCAGCAACGGGGCCCTGGCAGTGTAGTGGCCATGCCTGGGACCACAGGGTCAGCAGTTCAAAACCACCAGTAGCACTGCAGGAGAAAGACCGGCCTTTATACTCCGGTCAACAGTGTCCGTGTCCGAAACCCACAGGGGGTCTCTCTCTGAGTCAGCCTGGCCTCGATCGCAGTGAGAGGTGAGGTAGCTTGACAGTGTGGTGCTCTTTTCTCAAGGAGATGCCTTTTGATGACCCCAAAATTCGCCATTTTGAATCACGTCATGCAGGGGTTTCTAGTATATTCGCCACACTGTGTATTCCTCACCACTCCCTAGACCTGGGATCGTTTCATGATCACAAAGAGAAGACCTTATACCCTCTTCCCAACCACTGGCCCCCTCTCATATGTTGCCTGTCTGTGTAGATTTGCCTGTCGTGACACCTCGTGTCACAGGAGTCGTAGCACATGTGGCAGTCTGTGTCTGGCTGCTTGTGCTCACTGCCATGTTGTACCACGTATCATGACTTCATTCTTTCGATGGTCAAATAGTATCCCGTTGTGTGGATAGGCCACATTTTGTCCTTACACTCTTCACTAAATTGTCACTTAGTTTGGTTCCATATTTTGACCATCGTTAATAACGCTGTAGTGAACATGCGTATGCACTAACATTTTAGTTATCTTGGACACATATCTAGGCATGGACTTGCTGAGCTGAAAGACATGTACATGTCATGCACTTATAAAAGTCTGTAGTTGATGTGTGTCTTCCTGAGGAATTGCCGGACTTCTCCCGTGAATGCACCCTTTCTACCTACATTCTTATCTGCAGCATCTGAGAGTTCTGATTTCTTGACATCTTTGCCAACACTTGTTATTGTCTGTCCTTTTTTTTCGGGGGGGGGGGCATTACTGCTCTCTGGCGTCTGTCCTTTTAAAAACACTTTTCTCTGTTGCTTTTATCCTTGTGGCATAGTGGTTATGAGTTAGGCTGCAATCCCTAAGGACTGCAGTTAATAAAACCACCAGGCACGCTTGAAAGACGGGCCTTTCTTTTCTGTTTTGTTTTTTGCAGGCATCACTGCCCTCTGGTAGGAGTAGGAGGCCCAGCCTTGCTCCTGGAGAGCTGCTGCTGGATTTGAACCACCAACCCAGTGGGCTGCAGTCCCGCACTCAACCACTACGCCACTGGGGCTCAGCCCAAAGATGGGCCTTTTTAACACGTAAAGAGTTACAGTCTCAGAAACCCACGGGGCCAGTTCTCCCTTGTCGTAGAGAGTCGCTGTGAGTCACAATGGACTCAGTGGGCTGAGCCCCGGTGGCGTAAGTGGATGAGTGTGGAACTGCAGCCCACGGGCTTGGCGGTTCAAGTCCAGCAGCGGCTCTCAGGAGCAGCACTGGGTAGCTCCCACGACCACCAGAGGGCAGTGATGCCCACAAAAACAAAACAAAGCAAACAGAATGGACTCAGTGGAAGTGACACTGGTGGCATAGTGGTTACTCAGCTGCGAACAGCAAGGTCAACAACTCGATGCTGCCAGTCGCCCGTGGGAAGCAATTCGGGACTTTCAGCTCCTGTAAAGATTCACGGTTGTGGAAACCCCCAGAGGCAGCTCTCCCCACTCTCACAGGGTGGCTCTGAGTCCAAATCGACTCATCGTCAGTGGATTTGGTTTCTTGATTGTGATCATACTAAAGCCAGGGGAATTTCATTGTGGGCATTCCATCAGCTTGTTGGCCATTTGTATATTCCTGCACAGAAATACCTTTTCAGAGCCTTTCCCCACATTTGGGTTGGGCTGTTGTTGTTGGGTTGGGTTGTCTTCTTTTACTGAAGCTATACAAGTTCTTTGTATATTGAGCAGACTAGACCCTTGTCTCTTGGGTGTGCACATGGTTAATGTGCTTGACTGTTCGTGAACCAAAAAGTTGGGGGTGGGGTCCGTCCAGAAGCCCCTGAGGAGAAAGGCTTAATGGTCCATTCCCGTAAAATTAGCCACTGAAACCCTTGACAGGTGTCATCATGAACCATTTAAATACTGCGTTCTGAAAGTCAGGGCAAAGACATAAAACGCTAATTCTCACGAGGCTCTCCCAATTGGGTTAAATGAAGTTTTAAAAGGTATAGATATAGGCTGAGCCCTGGTGGCATAGTTGTCGTGTGCGGGACTGCGGCCCACAGGGTTGACAGTTCAAATCCAGCAGCAGCTCTCCAGGAGCAAGGCTGAGCTTCCTACTCCCACCAGGGCAGTGATGCCACACACACACACACACACACACACACACACACACAAAAGGTATAGATTTATATTTCATGCTCTCACAATTAATGTTAAAAAGATAACAGTAGGGCTGAGCCCCGGTGGCGTAGTGTTTGTGTGCAGGACTGCGGCCCACTGGGACGGAGATTCAATTCCAGCAGTGGGGCTGGGCCTCCTACTCCCACCACCAGAGAACAGTAATGCCAAAAAAAAAAAAAAAAAAGATAACAGTGATTTCAAACCCCATTTTCTTCACTCCACTTAAGCACAGGTTTTTGAAATCAGACAGGATTGAGTTCAAATCCCAGATCTGCTTCTTACAAGCTTGGTGACCTATAATCTTCCTGTGCCTCATTCTTCTCATTTATGAAATAGAGTGGTATTAATACCTCCCACAAAAAGTTATTGCGAGGACTGAATGTGAAATGTTGGTCAACACCCTCCCTGGGGGAACGGAACGACAGAAAAGTGGCTGAATGGAGACATCAGACAGTGTAAGACATGAAAAAAATAATCATTCATAAATTATCAAGAGTCTGTGAAGAAGGGAGTATGGGGAGGGAGGGGGGAAATGAGGAGCTGATACCAAGGGCTCAAGGAGAAAGCCAATGTTTTTAACATGATGATGACAACATAGGTGAAAATGTGTTTGAAAGAATTAATGAATGGGTTGTTATAAGAACTGTAAGAGAGGCTGAGCCCCGGTGGCGTCGTGGTTGTGCGCGGGACTGCGGCCCACTGGGACGGAGGTTCAATTCCAGCAGTGGGGCTGGGCCTCCTACTCCCACCGCCGGAGAGCAGTGATGCCCCCCCCCCCAAAAAAAAAACTGTAAGGGCCCCACTAAAATGATTGATAAAATAAATAAATAAAAGACCTTCTCTATCTAGAAAGAGAGAGAGAGAGAGAGAGAGAGAGAGAGAGAGAGAGAGAGAGATGTTGGTCATAGCAAATGGGAGTCCAATAGTTCATTCTTGTCACCATGAATATTTGTATAATGTTCGCCTGAAGTACCTTAATGAGCCGTGAGCAGAGTTCAGTTATAAAAGCAGTCTTCATTTTCTTGCTTGCTTTCTGTTTCTTTTCTTTCTTTCGTAAGAATTGAGAAGAAATTCTAGTCTAGCATTTTGAAATAAGGCTGTGTAAAAATGAATCTCTTCATTTCACTACTGTGAGTTAAATGTGTGAACATTCAACAATATGTGTGAAGTCCCTGTAGTTAACTGTGCCAGGCACAGGGATGACGGTGGTGGTGGTGGTGGTGGATGGTGCTCCCTGCCCTCAAGGAACTGGCTGTCTGGGAGACTGGCACATCAATAAGGGGTTGCATACCATGTAACCTACGCTACGACAGGAGAAGGAACCTGAAGTAAGCAAGGAAACAAACTATGGATTTCTCCTCCTTTTAGTTCTCCGCGGATGCATTCCCCTCTTCTTTGGCTCCAAGGACAAAGAAGTGACCCTCTTTTTTCAAATTGGGTGAACCAAGTCGTGCCACTTTTGGAAGTTCTAAGGACTAAAATGAAAGCCCTTTGAACTACGAAAGCCAGTAGCCATGGCCTTTTCCACAGAGGAAGTCTTCTGTTCACAGAGTCACTCTAGGGCCACCCACCAGCACCTGTCGGTGTGTTTTTTCTTTGCTCTCTGCCTCTCCCTCTCTGCCCTTTCTCCTCTAGTGTTCTCCAGCTCTCCGTGGAAAGGTACATCTTGAATCCCAACGGTGATTTGTAGTCACAAACAGAATCTTATTGTTTTTATTTAACTAACACATTCCTACCAAAACGAACCACAAATGAGTATACACTTTCATGGAAATTACTGAAAATGCAGCTCACATCCCTTCCAATTGAACTTTTTCAGAATTCTGAACCGTAATCCTTTGACTACTGTTGAAGACACATATCTTTTTAAACTACCAGCATTAAAGTACTTGTAAGTATTGTCACAGTCTCCTGGACCTTCACCTGATTTCGGTTCTTTGTTTTTACTTTCATCAAAAATTTGAGAGCGGGCTGAGCCCTGGTGGTGTAGTGGTTGTGCGCAGGACTGTGGCCCACTGGGACGGAGGTTCAATTCCAGCAGTGGGGCTGGGCCTCCTACTCCCACCACCGGAGAGCAGTGATGCCCTAAAAACAAAAACAAAAAAAAAAAAATTGAGAGCTTTGTATGTAGGCAAAAGTGTCATCATTGTCATTTGTTTGTTGGGTTGGGTTTTTTTTTTTTTAAGTATTGGCAAAGCAAAGGACTAAGGAAGGGTATCTACTGGACAAGACAGCAAAGGTGGGGGGGGGAGAGCAGGGCTGAAGACACATAAGGATAATGGTATATGGAGATAAATATAGACAGGGGTTATTCAAAACAGTAGAGATTGGGGTGGACATTATTAGAGGGAAAAGAACAAGGGGTCGGGAGAAGCCAATACAGGATGGAAATGAGATGTGGGATCTTGGTAAGACTCCACTGGTCTGTGGAGTTGCAGCTCTCTGTCTTCTAAGTGTCTGTGGGTCCGTGCCCTAACGTTTGGGCTTTGTTTTTCAGAGACATGGGGACGACACAAGTGTCCCTCACAACCGTGGAGAGCCTCCTCATCACGACGCTCGAGTTGGAGAGACTGTAAGCCACTTGATGTTTTTCAGTGTCTTGGTTTGATTTTCAAGTCCATTTCTTGAAGTGTAATGGCACAAGATGAAATTTGCCCTTTGAAGTGTACATTTCGATGAGTTTTGACAAATGTATGTCGCTTTGCGATCCCCACGGAAGTTAGAGCATTCTATCACTCCCCAAAGGCCCTTGAGCCCCCTTTTGCCTTTAATCTCCTCCTCCCACCAGTCCCTGAGAATCACCGACCCGATGTGTATCCCAGTTGGTTTGTCTTTTCCAGAATGCCTTCTAAATGAAGCCATCCAGTCAAGACCCTTTGGGTTTGACTTCTCTCCCGTCACATACTCCTTCTGATATTTGTGCTGTGGCATTTCTGGCATAGCCCGTTCCCTTGGCGTTGCTGAGTTGTCATAGATGACTGTGCCCGCGTGCTCGTCGACTCACCGGCCGAGTTATTTCTACTCACTGCCTACTGTGATTGAAGGTGCTGAAACCACGGACAGGTCTTTGTGTGTCTCTGTGTACATCCACCTTTCATTTTACTTGTGGTAGGGCTTGCCTGTGCACATGAGTGGGCTTGAAGAAGTTTACCGGGAAAGGGAATGAAAAGAAAGGGAATTTTCCCAGCAATTGTTTGAAACCCCCTTGTATTTAACTTTGGAAGAAACTACTAAACTGGCTTCCAAAGTTACTGACTGAGAGGTAAACCAAGGCAGAGTTCAGACAACAATGTGAAGCAAAGGGTGGCTTTATTAGGGGAAAAGACCTCTCGGGAGAAGGGTGAGCAGAGAGGGGATGGAAGCATCTTGAACTTCCAGGTGGGTCCCTCAACCTAGAGTGTGGGTTAGGGGAGTCAAGCCTGGTACTGTGATGGCGGGATACATAGATATAGATATAGATATATGAGCTAAAGGCAGGTGGATTGAAAAGGGGAAAAGAGGCTTCTGAGGCTGAGGTTGCTAGGAAGCAATGGAGAGTGGAGCATGCTCTGCCCAGAGGGGTAAGTTCTGGGAAACACTGACAGCAAGTGCTTTGAAGTTCAGGTGATTTGAAGCTCAGCAGATCATCCTTCTTCTTGAGAGGCTAGAACGAAGGGCCCACCTGACCCTGGACTGGGCCCAAAAACTGACCATCTTGCCTTCCCACTTGAAGTATATGATTGTTGCATCATACTTGATATTTTTACATCCCAGTCTTTTTAAAGAGGTTAGCTTTTTTTATTCATTTCCAAATAAGAGTCATTTGCATCGATTTCTTTCTTGTTTTAAGTAGAGGCTCAACTCAAAATTCCCTGCCGTTAAGTCAGTTCTGGTCCAAGAGGACAAAGCAGAGTTGCCTGTTTCCAATACGATAAATCGTCGTGGGAATATAAAGTCTCCTCCTTCTCCCTTTGAGTAACCGGCAGTTTTGAACTGCTGACTTTCAGTTACCAGCCCACCTAGTCACGCACCATGCCCCCAGGACCCTCCAACCAGTGGAGGCAGCTCCGTACAGTTCTCTCTTATTAACGTCTATATACTCGTCAGTGCTAGTGGTCTCGCATTGTGGTTGTAGTTTGTGTTTTTCTAGTAGCAGCTATTGGGGGGAGGGGGTGTCGGTGAGCTTGTTTGCCACTCGTGTCTTCTTTAATGAAGTGCACATTCAAATGGATTGCCATCTGTTATTGTATGATAAACATCTTGGCTTTGTATTATGACAGTGCTTCATGTTTTCTGGATGCATAGCCTCCCTCTCAGGTTTGGGTTTTATTTTGTTGTGTTTTGTTTTTGGGGGCGGGCAATCACTGTCCTCTGGTGGTGGAAGTAGGAGGCCCAGCCTTTGCTCCTGTGAGCTGGAAGTGAACCTCCACCCCAGTGGGCCGCAGTCCCGCGCACGACCACGACGCCGCCGGGGCTCAGCCCCAGGTATGGGTTTTATAAACATTTCCTCCCAGGCTGTGTCTGGTCTTGGCATTCTCTTGAAAGCGTCCTTTGAAGAGCAAACGTTGTTCATTTCAGTGAATTCTTCATTTTTTCCTCTGTTTTTTTTCCCTTCTTGCATGTCACGTGCTGATTTCGTGCTTTGTCACAGATATGTTTGTATAACCCAAAGTCACGAAGATTCCTCTGTGTGCGTTTTTCTCCAAAAGTTGTGTAGTTAGGCTTGTGGTCCATTTGGAGTTAATTTTCCTATGTGGCGTGAGGTAAGGGCAGAGTTTATTTATGTATCCCACTTTGCTTGCTGCTCTTGTGGTTTGCAGCTTTAAAAAGATTTTGGTAGGGCCCTGCCCTGGCCTTATTCCATGATTTACGGAAGCTTACATGGTGCCATATCCTCTCCAAGATCGCAGGCTGAAGAGAAATTTGCTATTGAGGAAAGCTCGTTGAGGGGGTTGAGTGAGATGAGTGCGCACAGGGGGTCCTGCATGACTCGATCTGTTCCCCCCACTCTTTTCAGGTCACTCCTGACTCTCCCCTGCCCTGGCCTTACTTTCTTCCACCTCCAGCAGCAGCTGCCTCAGTTGGCCCCTCCCTAATTGGCAGATATTCAAAATCCTCATCAACCAGCTTTCTCACTTAATTTAAACAAGGTAGTAGGGTTCTAGGCTCTGTCTTGAGGACCCCAGCAGATGGTGAAACATGCCATCATTCCCGGTAACCCTGTGCCACCGAAGCCATGCAGAGATGAAACCCCTGGCCGTCTTTGAGTTCATTATTGGCATGCTTCAGTGGTTTCCGTTGGGAGGGGATACTTCTGAAATAAACTACAGATCAATGCTACCCAGTTCTCGTCCCTAGCCTCTTTATTCTAGGCACATTTTCTGCCATTCTGACTCTTCTCCCGGGCACTTCTGTTCCATTTATGTACCACATTCAAGAGCAGCCATTGGCCCACTGGTCCCAGTCAAAGCTGTCAAGTTATATACCCTAGGAATTCCTTCTAGGAACTTGACTACTGGTTCACATGTTTTCTCCCCCCGCCCTCCCATCCCCATCCTTGCCATGAGTCTAGAAGAACCTGGTGATAATCAACTGCTATTACTGAACTTTTAGATCAAGGAATCAGAGGGTGAATTCTGATCAAAGGGGGTGGTGTGTGGAACAGAATTTTAAATGCTTACAGAATCTAGACCTGATTAGTTAAGACCAAGGGAAACCCCCAACCTATTACCCAAAGAAAATCTTCAAACCATGAGCCGAAACTACTTCTGTGTAGAATATTCACTGTGAGTGCCACACTCTCAAAGAATTCTGCATATGAGATAAACTGAGAGGAGCAGCTGTAAAGCATGGACGAACCGTTAGTGGGTGGTGGCTTCAAGTCAGTGGTGGGGTAACAATATGGTTGGAGAAAATGGGGGTACAATGTGAAGAATAAAGCCAATGATATTGAATTGTCTGAGGAAACTTCAAAAAGTTCCTTGGAAAATGGAATGAAAAGGTACTGGAGGGCTGAGCCCCAGTGGCGTAGTGGTTGTGCGCGGGACTGCGGCCCACTGAGTTGGAGGTTCAAATCCAGCAGTGAGGCTGGGCCTCCTACTCCCACCACCAGAGCGCAGTGATGCCCCCCCCCCAAAAAAAAAAAAAGATAATGGAATTTTTCCACAAATGTTTTGAAGCTCCCTGTAGACAAGATTGAAAAGGTGGATAGTCGGTTGTATGCATTTTCACTAAAAATTTAAATAAAACAACTCTTCCTTGCACAGTCCACTAGCTGGACCCTGCTTTTATCTACTCAAAAAAAACCCTTAGCCCCTCATTTAATTCTCCTTGTTTCCCTGTTACAGAATCCTCCCTAATCATATGGCCTGCTGCCTCTGCCAATTTAAAAGCACCATCGAAGTCGTCTGCAAGACAGTCAAGCTACATTGTGACACAGAATGTCTGATAAATTCCACACTTTGCAGTGAGTCTGAATTGCTTCTTGACAAGTGTTAAAATGAACAACAGAAATGCTTTTGGGCTGAGCCCCGGTGGTGTAGTGGTTGAGTGCGGGACTGCAGCCCACTGGCTTGGCGGTTCAAATCCAGCAGCAGCTCTCCAGAAACAAGGCTGGTCCTCCCACTCCCACGAGAGGCAGTGATGCCCCTCCCCACCAAAAAAGAAATGCTTTGTTTTTGTTGCTTGATTCAGAGCCCCATCCAGTAGTTGTTAAATTCCATGTAGTTCTGTTCAGTAGTTGTGAAGAACTACTCTCGCTGAAGGTCATCTTCTCCTTGGTGAGTCAGCTAGCAGAGTCCCTGCCCCACACACTGGACTGGAAGGGGGAGGGCAGCTAGGGCCACATCTGTGTACCATGCTTTCTGCTTGGGCTTTCCCTCCAGAATAGTGTATTATAGTTACTATTACTAAGCATTTGGAACAAGAGTTTTAAAGAAAGGGGGAATGTGTAGAACAACGTTTTAAATTCACTTATACTTCAGACTCTCTAGAGCCATGGAGACAGGATGAACCCCTAACTATTGCCCTGAGATCATCTTTAAACCTTTCGGTAAACTGGTAATGATGTCTGCCTTGAGCAGTGTGCTCTTTGAAGAACTGTTTACATGGGGGTCCAAGTGACAACGGTATCTCAAAAGACTTAAAAAATGCCAACAATAAACCCCCTGCCATCATATGGATTCGGCCTCCCCAGGGACACCCCTCCCCCCATTCCAGGGTTCCTGAGGTGGTCATTCTTCATGGGACCCAACAGCCTCCTCTTTCTAGTATTATGAGCTGTCTGCCTGATTCTTCCACAGGGCCAACAGGGTTAAACCGATTAGATAGGAAGTCAGAGCACGGTGAGTGAGTCTATGTTCATGGGGAGGAACCATTCGGAAAGGGGGAGTGAGAACGGCTGCACACTGAAGGATGCCATTGAATTGGACATCCAGAAATGAGTGGACTCATGTAGGTTCTGCTATGTACATCCCCAACAAGAGCAAAACAGAAGTGCCGAAGTGTCTTAACAGAGCCCAAGGGGAACACATTTCTTAACCCACTACTCCCAAACCCTTGGGCCAGTTTTAAGAAAAGAATCGGTGCGGGCCTCGTGGACAGGCCCGTGCTGTCTAGAGCTTTTTGTTAAGAGAGATAGGCAACATGGCAGCAGGGAGCAGGGAGGGGAGTTGGGCAGGAGGGAGGAGAAGAGTTTATCCCGACAGGGCCCGAGAGCCACGGGCATCGGGGGCTCCCCCATAGCAGCTGTGGCCCTGCTTTCAGGATAGCCAGGGGTGTGCGCTGGCGACAAGAACATGAGTGCATAGAAGAGGTGGAGGGAGACAGCCTGCCGCCCCTTGCATCCCAGGCAGGACAGCGTGTGGCACAGGCAGGTGAGGAGACGTGGCAGATGGGTCTAAGTGAGGAGAAGAACCCTTGTTTCCCAGCTTTGGGCCCTTATCAAGTAGTAGTTACTTGATCCCTGAGGACCAAAGGAATGATCCCGGAGAAGCCCATTCTGACCCTATCTGGCAAAGCAGAACTGCGCCCCCAGCGTTACCAAGACTGGGGAGGGGAGAATCTTGACGGAAGCCAGTTTCCATCGAGAGGCGCCATTGGTAGGCTTGATCTGCCAACCGTCTGGTGAGCGCCACTGGACGCTCACCGGTAATCATCGCGCCTCCAGGCTCCGAAATCCCAACCCCAATGACGGTATTTCCCATTCCGTCCTGTTGTGAGCAGGTAGCCCCAGAGTCACAGGAGCCAGGGGAAGCACGGTGGACAGGCCCACGGTAGGGCATTGCCGTTGCCAGCGATGAGCTGACATGTGGGTTGTGTTCTCTCCTCACCAAATGGCACTCCACTCTTGGTCGATCCCTCATCCACGCGAGCGGGACATAAGGCTGTGCCGTCAGTCTCTCAGGGTCAAACGCGGCTCTCTCTCTCTCTCTCTCTCTCTCTCTCTCTCTCTCTCTCTCTCTCTCTCTCTCTCGTCCGGGCAGGTGAAGAAGCATCATCGATAGGGGCCCCGGAAGGCACCTTCATGAAGGCCCTGCAGATCCGCAAGAAGAACACCACCACCGAGCTGACCATCGAGCCCGAGAAAGCGTCCTCAGACAAGAGCGCCATCAACCTGTCCAACGTCCTGGTGGAGCCGATGGAATTCAACGACGAGAGCGACGTGATCAGCGCGCTCAACTACATCCTGCCCTACTTCTCGGAGGGCAACCTCGCCGACATGGAGTCCACGCTCCTGCCCTTCATCAAACTGCTCTTTGCCAATGTCCAGGAGAGAGACCGGGCCCTGGGGAGCTCGCCGAACAGCACGAGGGGTCTCTCTCGGAAGTCCATCTCCAACGAGGCAATTTACAAAAAAAACCTGAGGAAACTCTACCTCCTGGAAAACTTGTTAGACGCGGAAATCCGCGAGAAGATGAATCAGGCGAGGAAGAAAGAGAAAGCCACCAGCTTGGTAGGGGCCAAATTTAAACGGCATATCTTCCGAAAGCAAATGGAGAGGGCTCCTCTGCTCAAGGAAGACCAGCCAGGCCCCCTCCGGCGCACAGGCGTCAGGAAAAGACTCCAGAGGAGGCACAGAGTGCTGCGGGGGCCGAAACCGCACCTGCACCTCGTGGGGAAGCAGAACATCAGGAGGAGGCAGGGGGCCCAGGCATTCATGGAGAGCCCCCCCAAGGCAAGGCGACCCAGGAAGCCAGCCCCAAGGGAGCTGGGCCAGCACTCCAAGGTACGGAGGCCGAGGAAGTTAGGGACCCACTCCCTCCACACGAAGGCCCTCCTGAAGGGCCACAAGGCAGCCGTCTCTTCTTTCCTGAAACAGTACTCGATGGGCATGCCTTCTACCACCCCGCCTTCCAAAGCCCCCCTTGACTTGCAAAACCAGTCAAGGGACTTGTCCTACACCATGCTTGTTTTAGAAAACGCAAAAGCTCGCGTCAAAAACATGAGGCCGCACATGAGAAGAAAACACCACTTCCGTAAGCACCGCACCCACATGGCTCATCGAAGACGAAAGGCCAAACCAAAGCAAAATTCCCCAAAGAAAGAATTGCTCCCTCAGCTGGGGCTTAGGAAGAGGCCCCCTTACCCTGCCCTGAGAAGCCTCATCAATCCCCCTCCTCAAGGAGCGTTGGGGTTGTCAGAAGAACTGAGAGCCTCAGAAAACCCTTTTCCAGAACTACTCTTGTATTCAGAACCAGAGAACACAACTCACGCCAAGGTGACCACGGCCCACCCCATCACCCCGGTGGCCATCACCCCCGAGGACCTAATCACGGCAGACTCTGCCCAGACGGAAGACCAGCTAATGCCCACTGTCCAACACAGCAATGAAACACAGTGGGAGTACCACACCATGGACTCCGACTTGCCTCCCAGCACCACCGAAGGCCCCACTCATGTCTCGTCCACCTCCCCTGGTGACCAGTTTGAAAGTCAGCTGAACCAGCAGCTGCGGTCCCTCATCCCCAACAACGACGTGAGGAAGCTCATTTCTCACGTGATCCGGACCCTGAAAATGGACTGCTCCGAGCCCCGCGTCCAGCTGGCCTGCGCCAAGCTCATCTCCAGAACAGGCCTCCTGATGAAGCTGCTCAGTGAGCAGCAGGACGTCAGACTCTCCAAAGCGGACTGGGATACGGACCAGTGGAAAACGGATAATTATATCAACGAGACCACCGAACTCCAGGGTGACCTCAAAGACCAGGGGGCAAGTGAGGTGAGGACAAGGCTAGACACGGGGCTAGACACACTCTCTGTCAGAGTTCAGGACCTGCCTGAGGAATGTCCCAGCCCCTACTGAACCGCTCATCCCAGCCCATTAACTTTGGCTCAGACAATCACCGCGGCGGCGGGGGGGGGGAGGGGAGGTCCCCCCTCCCCCTTTGCTCATTCAGACAGTGTAGTCCAGAAGAAAACCGATCACACAGCATGGTACTCTTTACAAACCTATGAGCGAGATTTCCCTGGAAGATTTAGGTTTTGAAACAGAATAGTTAGCTTTGTTCTTTTCATCTCTCTCTCTCTCTCTCTCTCTTTCTTTTTAGCTCACAAAACAAGTTCCGGGTTATGGTTATAACAACAAACTCATCTTGGCAATATCCGTGACTGTGGTGGTGATGATTTTGATTATCATTTTCTGTCTCATTGAGGTAAGGATGACAATTCATTCACCTCAAGTTTCCTAAATACATCTTGTGTCTCCAACAGAGTCAGCACCCCCAAACCGAACTCAAGTGCTATCTAGTTGGTTCTGAATCATAACTGCCCTGCAGAACAGAGTAGAAGTGCCACTCCGCTCCCAGCCCTGGTTTTCAAGACTAAAACTACATGGGAGCAGAAGGCTTGATCCTTCTCTGGATTCAGAATCCACAGCCAGAAAAATCAAGCCACTTTGCCACCTCCTGCTACCTTGTTCCCTGTCAGTCACTGGAACTAGGCTAGCCTTTGTTCTCCTCCTGCCAAGTACATTCCAGGGAGGCTGAGAAGGAACCCCGATCCCAGGACATCTGGCAACCAAGGTGACAGGCCAGTAGGCTATTTTGAGAAGTAAAGTCAGGCTAACTTGACAGATAGCAATATATTTTTTTTCAACCCAAACGATCGCAGTGATTTGATGTAGTCATCCTCACTTCATTCCATCACTGATTTCTTTCCTCCTTGGCTGAAATGAACAGAGATTATGTTCCATCTTGTGGTGTAATCAACTAGAGGAGGAGAATGGACACAACAAAAAAGCATAGATGTTCTCTCAGAGCAAGGTCAGGCACACCCAACATCCTTCCTTCCTTCCCAATGTGTAAAGTTGTCTAAATAAGACTCAGTTAAACTACTGCAGACAAATTCCTGCTAGTCCTCAACTTGATGGCAACCCACAGTATCCAAGCATATATTTCAATGCCACACATTGGATGAAGAGCTGAATGCATGTTTTTGGTTGTTGTTGTTTTTTTCCGTGACATCACTGCCCTGGTGGGAGTAGGAAGCCCAGCCTTGCTCCTGGAGAGCTGCTGTTGGATTTGAACCGTCAACCCTGTGGGCTGCAGTCCCGCACACAACCACTGCACCACCGGGGCTCAGTCTGAATGCATGTTGTCTTAGCTGATCCTCAGAATAGTCCTTCTTCGTAAGGCCCCAGTGACCACACCAAAAGGAGGAGCAAGGGTCACCTGACTAGAAAGCCTGGGCCCCTCTGGCCACTGAGTCCCTGCTTCCTTACAGACAAAAGCAAGCGTGAAAACTTAAAATGGTGACGTGCAAAGGAAATAAAGGATGGATGCATGTCACAGAGGGCGATCTAAAATCCTGCCTGCCTTTGGACTCTGGGCATTGTCACCGACCCCTTCGTTGTTCTACTTGTACCAGTCATCCCCGGTTGCTGTATAACATCACTGTGCTTTGATCAGGCAAGCCCCAGCCCTCTCATCTACTCTTCGTACCCGTCAAGCTATGGCGCTGTCGCACATTTTCTTGGCCACACGTCAACGGGTCAGCTTCTGTGAAAACCAACCAGCCCACACTGTGTTGGCATTGGAGTGGGACTGCACTGAGTCTGTAGATGAGGCTGAGGGCTGATCTATTTATAACTCTGCCATGACCTCGCTCATGCCACACCATCGGCTCTGCTTACCGTGACGCAGAACTGGAGTGTCCTGCACGTCGCTTATTCCTAGGTGCGCTCGACACTGTTTCACTGCGATCGTGAAGGGCATCTTCCTTCCCAGCAATCCTCCCTCCAAGTGCTAAACTTTGCAGAGCAATTCTGTTTCCCATTTAACAACCAAGGCACATTTTGTTCCATGACTTTAGCCACAACAGCCTCTACATGAGGACACTCTGTCCACTTCCTCCCCGGGGTCCTCGTTTTTGTCCATCCGTCCTTTCTGCTGCGGGTGTACATTTTACAGGCACGTCTGTTGTGAGGCTGGAAAATGAGATTGGGGTGCGGGTTCCCTTCTGAGCATGAAAGTGATCATCTTTTGAGTTCGGCTAGTCTCAGTCTGACCAGGAGGTGTGATCTTCTTTATGATTTTTTTGGGGGGTGGGGCATCACTGCCCTTTGGTGGGAGTAGGAGGCCCAGCCTTGCTGCTGCTGGATTTGAACCGCCAACCCAGTGGGTTGCAGTCCCGCACACAACCACTACGCCACCGGGGCTCAGCCCCTTCTTTACCAGTTTGAATTTTGTTTTGCATCTGTCTTTTCCTCTGCCCAGAATCCACTATCGTGATCCTGATCAGAGCAGTTGACCGTGATAGCTGGGCACAAACTAATTAGTCTGGTCTCAGGCGAGTGGAGGCTGTGGTTTGTGTGATCTAGCAGTCCTTGACCTAATAGCTTGGTTGAATCTTTGATTTTCTCCTCCTTCTTTGCTTTGGACAGGAAGAGGCCGATCGTCGTGAACTTGGATGGCTGTTTATAAACTTTTAAGCACCCCAGTCACTGCTCAACCCAAGCGGGATGTAGAGCGTCGTTTCTGGGCTTACGTTATGCCAGTTGACCTAGATATCCTCAAAGACGGGGGTCCCAAACCACGGGGCCTAGTGACTCCTCAAGGTGTTTGATTATGGCTAAGAAGTCTTCATTGCTTTACCCCTGTATGTAAAGGGTACAGGGCATATCGCTTCCCCATTCAATCACTTATGCACATTGTGTTTCATCTATCTTAAAAACATAGATATGGGGCTGAGCCCCGGTGGCGTAGTGGTTGTGTGCGGGACTGCGGCCCACTGGGATGGAGGTTCAATTCCGGCTCCCAGGAGCAAAGGCTGGACCTCCTACTCCCACCACCAGGGCAGTGATGCCTAAAAAAAAAAAAAAAAAAACATAGATATGCTGTTGCTGCTGCTGCTGTTGCTGCTGTTGTGAGGCATCCTCAAGCTGGTTCCAACTCACAGCAAGAAGAACAATAGAACAAGACATTGCCCTGTCCTGCCCCGCCCTTACAATTATTATGTTCCAGCCCCTGGTTGCAGCCACTGTGTCAAAACATTTTTTTTTTCAATGATTTTATTGGGGGCTCTTACAGCTCTTATTCCATACATCGTTTGTATCAAGCATATTTGTACACGTGTTGCCATATTCATTTCCAAATATTTTCTACTTGAGCCCTTGGCATAAGCTCCTCTTCCTCCCCCCTCCCTTTTTTAAAAAATAAATCATTTTATTGGGGGCTCATACAACTCTCATCACGATTCATACATACATCAATTGTATGCAGGTCACATTTGCACACTTGTTTCCATCATCACTCTCCAAACATCCTCCCTCTACTTAGGGCCCCAGTGCCAGCTCCCCATATTTCCATGCCCTTCCTCCAACCCTCCCCCATGAACCCTTAATAATTTACAAATTGTTATTTCTTTTTTGTACCATACACTGTCCAATGTGTCCCTTCACTCACTTCCCTGTTGTCCATACCCCAGAGAAGAGGTTTTATGTAGATTCCTGAAATTGGTTCCCCCTTTCTATTCCACCATCCCTCCACCCTCTTGTCCTGAGGGATCATCTATCCTAAATTCCCCATGTTTTTTACTCCAGTGTACATCCCCTGGTCTAGCTGGATTTGTCTGGTAGAATTGGGATCATGATAGTGGGTGGGAGGAAGCATTTGAGAACTAGAGGAAAGTTGCATATTTCATTGTTACTATACTATAACTTGACTGGCTTATCTCCTCCCTGAAACCCCTCTGTAAGGGGATGTTGCTTTGCCTATTGAAGGGCTTTGGGTCCCCAAACTATACTCCCCCTCATTTATGATGATATAAGTTTTAGTTCTTTGCTGCCTGACACTGGATCCCTTGGCACCTCGTGGTCACTCAGGCTGGTGTGCTTCTTCCATGTGGACTTTGTTGCTTCTGAGCTGAATAGCCACTTGTTTAATCAAGCCTTTAAGACCCCAGACGCTATAGCTTTTGATAGCTGGGGACCATCAGCTTTCTTCACCACATTTGCTTATGCACACATTTGTCCTCAGGGATCATATCAGGAAAGTGAGCATGCAATGTTGTGATTTAATACCGATAACTGATCACTTTGACACCTCATGGTCCCACAAGCTGGTGTGCTTCTTCCATGTAGGCCTTGTTCCTTCTGAGCTAAATGGCTGTTTGTTTACTTTTAAGCCTTTAAGATTCCAGATGCTACATCTTTTGAAGCTGGGCACCATCAGCTTTCTTCACCATCTTTGCTTATACACACATTTGTCTTCAGTGATCACGTCAGGAAGGTGAGCATCATGGAATGCCAATTTAATAAAAACAAAATATTCTTGCACAGAGGGAGTACTTGAGGAGGTCCAATGCCCATCTGCTGTCTTAATACTAACCCTATAAGTATATACACATCAATCTATTTCTCCATAGTCATATGTAAATATATGCACCTATGTACATGCCTGTATTTGAACATCTATAAATGCTCTTTACCCTCTCCCCCCACCCAGTTCTTTCCTCTATTTCCTTTTACTTTCCTCTTATCCCACTCTCGTGCTCAGCCTCCATTTGTGTTTCAGTATTTTCTCTCTGTTACATTACTCTTGATCAATCCCTATCAGACTCCTCACACCCATATTGTTACTGATTTTGAATCACTTGTTGTTCCCTTATCCCTGGGCTAGTCAACACCATCTCCTTTCCCCCTCCTCCCCTTCTCCTATGCCCTCCCCGGAACCATCAGTCCCATCGTTTTTTGCCTCCAGATTGTTCATCCACCCTATTTTATCTAGAAAGACCTGCAGAGGCTACAATATATATCACAAAAAAGGCACACTAAAATGAAGCAACCAAAGAAAATAAGACAGTGATAACAACAATAAAAACCCCAATGTCCAATATATATATATGTATGTAAAAAAATAACAATATAAAAGCCTGTAAATAGTTCAAGGTCTGTTTGTTGACCTCCAGGAGTGTCCCCTGGTTGTCGGAGGGGGTGCCATACCCTGGCCCCAAAGTATATCCTTGGCATTCTGTCTGGAACTCCATGCTCTGTTGTACACCCTTAGTGTTTTGCCGTAGTGTAGTTGGGTCAGACAGGGTATAATCCTGACCCTGCTTCTCCACTGTTGACCCCAAAAAGCCTTGAGTCAGTGAGGGTAGCTGTATTTCATAGTGGAGCAGGCCCTGTGATCCTCTCTCTGCATTGGCTGTTCTGAGTGGGAATATCATCCTGAAGGCTTGGTGGACCAGGATGCACTTCATTCTCTCTTCATCCTCCTTCATTTGTTCTTATGTGCTTCTGGTCAGGCATATCGCACTCCCAAGCTGCAGCTTCAGTGCTGTTATCCAAAGCAAGTGCCCCTGGGGGGAGAGGTGGCTGTCCATGTATTCGGGATTAGGGTTGTGCCCTCAGACCCCTCCACTGGCTCCCCACTCCGTGGCATCACACTGCATTCACATCCCAGAACACCGGGTTTAAGTTTGGTCCCTCTTTCCCTGTGGAGATATAAACAATACGCTCCCCTTGGGTGGGTTAGTAGCCCATTCCCTTTCTATACATCACCATCTGCCCCATCCCCTTCCCTTGTCCCCCCACTTCAGTTGGCTACCATATGTAGCCCTGGATTTGGTCTGGCCCTTGCCATACTACCTGGGCCTCTCCCCAGGCATTTCTGTATACAGTACTTTTTCCCCAGTACTCCTTTTGCATTTTTTTAAATTAAGCTTACCTCAGTGGACTCGTGTTGTACCTGTCCTTAGCATAATTTCTCCCCGTTCTTCCTATGCGGTGTTATGCTTCATGTGTTCATCACTCTGCTTTTGAGCGATGTATAGTGTACTCCATTGTACGAATGTGTCCACAGCTTTGTAATGCATTCATCGGTTGTTGGAAATGTGGGTTGTTTCCAACTCCTTGTGAATGTGACCTGTGCTGCGATGAACTTTGGAGCACAGCTGTCTGGTCATGCTTTGTTGCTTGCCCCTTCTGGGTATATGCTCAGTAGGGGGGTTGCAGGGTTGTGTGGTAGCTCAATTTCCATCTGTTTTAGATATCGCCAAATCGATTTCCATAGTGGCTGTGCATACCTACAGGGCCACCAACAGTAGATAAGCGATCCTATCCCCCACAGTCTCCCCAACACTTAATGCTTTCCGAGTTTTTGAATTGGGCTATCCTTGAAGGTATTAGATGGTATCTCCCGGTTGTTTTGATGTGTGTTTCTCTTATGGCTAATGAATGGGAACATTTTCTCATATTTTTTATTGGCCGTTTGGATTTCTGCCTCTGTGAAATTTCTGTTCAGATCCTTTGCCCACCACCTCAGTGGGCAGTTAGTTTTGCTCTTTTGGGAAGTTATCGGGGTATTGTAGATTTTAGTAATAATGTTTTTATCTGATTTGTCATTGCTAAAGATGTTTTCCCAATAAAGGGGGGGGGAGCAGGGGGGGAAAAGATGTTTTCCCAGTCCATGGGCTCTCTTGGTGAATTCTTTCGATGCACACAGGTGTTTTATCTTCACTTTTTCCCATATGTCTATTTGTGCCTCCTTTGTGTTTGTGTCCTTCCCTATTTCTGATAGCCTGTGTATTCCCTGTGCCAAAGTCCTCAGGTTGGTCCCAATTCCCTCATTGATGGCCCTAATAGTTTAGGGTTTTACTTCGAGGTCTGTGACCCACCTTGAGTGAGGTAAGGGTCTCGCTTCATTTTTCTACAGGTAGATATCCATTTTTTCCTAGCACCACTTGTTAAAAAGAGCATCTGCTTCCCATTTGAAATTTTTGGGGCCCTTATCAAAGATCAGTTGTCTGTATGCTGATGTTTTTATTTCTGGGTTTTCAGTTCTTTTCCATTGGTCTGAGTATCTGTCATTATGCCGTGACTGTATAGTTAATGCTAAAGTCAGGTAAAGCAAGCCCTCCCATGGTGTCCTTCTTTTTGAGAAGTTCTCTGCTAATTCTGGACTTCTTTCCTCTCCGTGTGAAGTTGGTGATCATTTTTTCCATTTCTTTGAAGAAGGATGAGGGTAATTGTATTGGAATTGCATTAAACTTATATAGTGCCCTGGGTAGACCTGACATCTTTACTATATTGAGTCTTCTGAGCCACAAGCACAGGATATTCTCCCATTTGTTGAAGTCACTCTTGGTTTCTTATCATAGTGTTCTGTAATTTTCATCATATAGATCTTTTGTTCTTTTGGGGGGGCCTCACTGCCCTCTGGTGGTCGTGGGAGCTACCCAGCCTTGCTGCTGCTGGATTTGAACCGCCAAGCCCGTGGGCCGCAGTCCCGCACTCCACCAGGACGCCACCAGGGCTCAGCCCCCATCTTTTGTTCTTTTACTCAGGTATATCCCTAGATATTTCAATTTGCGGGTGGCTATTGTGAAGGGTACCTCTTTTTTTACCTCCTCTTCTGTGGCCTTATCTGATGTGTACAGCAGTCTGATAGACTTCTGATTGTTGATCTTGTACCCTGCCACTCTGCCATACTCCTCTATTTTGTCCAGATTCCCCTTGTGGAGCTTTTGGGGTTTTCCATATATAAAATCAAATCTGCAAATAACAATAATTTCATTTCTTCCTTCCCCAGGCGAATATGTTTGATGTCTTTTCTCTGTCTTATGCTGTTAGCTAAAACCTCCAGTATGATATTAAATAAGAGTGGGGACAAGGGACACCCTTGTCTGGTCCCCTTTTTCACTGAGATCGAGTTCATCTTTTCTCCATTGACTGTCACGTTGGCTGTTGTTTTTTCATAGATAGCTTGTATTGTCTTGAGGAATTTCCCTTCTATTATCTTCTTGAGTGTCTTAAACAGGAATTGGTGTTAGGTGTTGTCAAATGCTTTTTCTGTATCTACTGATATTATCATGTGGTTCTTATAGTTGGGTTTGTTTTTTTTTTCATGTCTATGTGGCGCATGATACTAATGGTCTTTTGTATGTTGAACCCCACCCCTGCACCCCTGGGTATGAACCCCACTCAGTCAGAGTGAATTATTTGTTTTATATACTTTTGTATTCTATTGGCCAGGATTTTATTAAGGATTTTTTGCATCGATGTTCATTAGGGATGTTGGTCTGTAGCTCTCAACCCTTGTGGATTCCTTGCCCTGTTTCGGTATACTAGCTTCATAGAAGGAGTTCGGGAGTTTGCTGTCTTTTTCTATGTTTTGAAAGAGTTTGTGTAGGATTGGTGTCAGTTCTTCTCTGAATGCTTGGTAGAATTCTCCTGTAAAGTCATCTGGTCCAGGTGATTTTTTTTTGTTGGTAATCCCTTGATAGCCTTGTCTATTTCTTCTGTTGTTTTGGGTCTGTTGAGATTCTTGATGTCCATTGGGGATAGTCTAGGCGGGGACTGTTTTTCCAAGAATTTGTCCATGTCTTCCAAGTAGTTGAAGTCATTGGAGTACAGTCCTTTGTAGTACTGTGTAATTATCCTTTTAATTTCATTAGGGTCAGTTGTGATGTTCTCTCTTTCATCCACATTCTTGCTATTGAAATTTTTCCCCTCCTTTCTTTGGTAAAGTCTGACAGTGTTTTGTCAATTTTGTTAATCCTTCCAAAGAACCAAGTTTTAGCAGCATTAATTTTTCCCCATTGTTTTCTTATTTTCCCTCTCCTTAATCTCAGACCTGATTTTTATTCTTTCTTTTCTTTTGCTGTTAGTGAGATTACCCTGCTGACTCTGCTCTAGTAATTGTAAGTTCTGTGCCAACATATCAGTTATGAGATGCTCTTCCTTTTTCTCTTTTGTTTTTTTTTGGGGGGGGGGGCATCACTGCCCTCTGGTGGTGGGAGTAGGAGGCCCAGCCTTTGCTCCTGTGGGGCCGCTGCTGGAACTGAACTTCCATCTCAGTAGGCCGCAGTCCTGCGCACAACCACTATGCCACCAGGGCTCAGCCACTCGTCCTTTTTCAGGTGTGCATGTATTGCTACGAAACTTCCTCTGACAACTGCCTTTGCTGTGTCCCATAAGTTTTAGCATGTCGTGTTTTCATTCTCATTGGTTTCTAGAAATTTCCTAATTTCATCTCTGATTTGGGCCAGTATGCACTCCTTTTGCAATAGAGAGTTATTTATCCTCCAACTACTTGCTTTTGTTTTCTTCATCTTCCATTTGTTGATTTCCAACCTTATGGCACAATGGTCTGAGAGAGAGGTCTGAATGATACCAATGTGCTTAAATTTATGTAGGTTTGCCTTATGCCCCAGCATGTGATCTGTCTTCAAATATGTGCCCTGGGGACTTGAGAAGAATATGAATTTTTTTCTGTATTTGAATGAAAAACTCTGTAGATATCTATCAAGCCAAATTGTCTAATTGTAGTGTTTAGATCTCTAGCCCCCTTGTTGAGTTTCTTTCCCTGTGAAATGTCTTTCTCGGGGTAGTGTATTGAAGTCACCCACTATAATTGTTGAGGCTGTGATTTCTTTTTTCATCTTTTGGAATGTGGCTTATGTATTAAGCAGCTCTCTCATTAGGGGAATATATGTTTAAAATGCTTATTGATTCATTGTCTACCCTTCCCTTGAGCATTATATAGTGTCCTTCCTTATCTCTTTTTATGGTTTGCACTTTGAAGTCAATTTTATCCAAGATTAGGATTGCTACCCTTACTTTTTTTAAATTGTTGTTTGTTTGGTATGCCTTTTCTCCAGCCTTTGATTCTCAGCCCATTTTTGTTTGTAGTCTTGAGATGGGTCTCCTGTAGGCAGCAGATTGATGGGTTGTGTTTTTTAACCCAGTCTGCTAGCTTCAGTCTTTTGATGCCTGAGTTCAGTCCATTGATATTTAGGGTTATTATCTCCAACTGTGAAATATGTAATGTCATCTTCTACCTTTTGTCTTGGGTGTTTCCCTACCTCCCTTTCTTTTCAGTGTGTGGTGGATGTGTGTGAGGATTAGTCACTCTTGACTTCTTTCCACCGTTAAGCCATTCCTATTTTCAGAGCTGTTTTCTCTTTGCTGCCCTCTGAGTGAGGTTGTTCTCTTATTTATGCTTGATGAGTACTATTATTCTGCCCATACTGGGTCAGCAAGGATCTTTTGTAGAGCTGGGTTTCCTCTAACATATTCTTTGAGTTTTTCCTTGTCTGGAAAAATTCTTCTCCATCTATCTTGATAGGTAATTTGACTGGGTAGAGTATTCTTGGGTTTGTATTATTTTCCTTCAATTTTTTGAATATATTACTCCACTCTCTCCTTTAGAGTGTTCGCTGATAGGTCTGGGCATATTCTTATTTGGGAACCTTTATATGTGATTGCTTTTTTTTTTTGGGGGGGGGGGCATCACAGCTCTCCGGTGGTGGAAGTAGGAAGCCCAGCCCCATTGCTGGAATTGAACCTCCGTCCCAGTGGGCCGCAGTCCCACGTACAACCACTACGCCACCAGGGCTCAGCCCGTGATTGCTTTTTTCCCCCCCTCCCTGCTCTCATGATTTTCTCCTTTTCCTCAAAGTTGGATAGTTTAACTATTATGTGTCTTGGTGACTTCTTCCTGGAATTCAGTCTAGCTGGTATTCTTTCAACCTCCTGAATGGTTGCCTGATTTTCATTCATTAAGCTAGGGAAGTTTTCCTCCAGAAATTCTCTATTGTTGCAGATGACTTCTTTGTTGTATCTTCTTCTGGTAGCCCAACAATTCCGATGTTATTTCTTCTTATAGCATCAGACATAGATCTTACATTTTCTTCAGTTTCTCTCATAATCTTATTAGATTTTTGTTCGCATATGTTAAATTCTATTTGGCCATCCTCTAGATCACTGATGCGGTTTGCAGCTTCCTCCAGTCAATTCGCGAAGTCTGTGAGTCTGCTGTTGTTTTCTGTTATCTCGTTCCTAAGCTCTTGTATTTCCCTTTGGTGTATGGACTTTATCTCATCTATCAACTCATTCTTTTTCTGTACTGTTTCCCTCATTTCATGTATGACTCCAAGCATCATTCTGAAAATTTCTTTCTGCGGCATATCAATGTCTGCTTCTTCTATGCATGCCATTAAGTTCAGGGCCTCTTCTGCCGTTACCTTTTGTTTCTCCTGTTTTTTCATTGAGATGGTTGGGGCTGATTGCTGTTAGCGTTGCATTGTTTTCGAGGAACCGGGTGCCATTTTCCAATGACTTGAAGAGCACTGGCTCTCTCTGGGAGACTTACAGGAATGTGTCTTCGAACTTCCTGTGACTAATTTCATCATGGAATTAGCCTAACACTGTATCCTCTTGTGACTTCACTCTTTCCCTAGTGAACCAGCATTCCGTTATCTGGAGGGCAAGTTGGATGGTCTTCTCAGGGTCCACTGGTTGGATAGTTGCGGACCCACAAGGATGGTGTTACACTGCACGATCTCACCAGGAGTTGGGATGGTGTAGCCATGGCAGCTTGGGGCACCACAGAGGGTGCATGGGGGTGCCCACTGCAAGGGGAGCACCACGGAAGCTGGGGAAGTACCCACTCCTGAGTAGAGCACCATGAATAGAGAGCGGAACCACCCAATCAGACAGCCTTGGATGCTGAGCAGCGGTTCCTGCAGCAGCTCAGAATTCAGGCCAGCGCTGTTGGAACTGCCCTGGGCCCCACAAGACACAAGGCTGGCGGGAGGAGGATTCCTCAGTCAGATGGCCCCCCCAGAAGACATGTAAGAGCTCTCCCCAAACACACAGGCTGGAATTGCCCTGTAAGAAATTGGGCGGAAAATACCCAGGTGGAGGGTGGGTGAGCTTCTCCACCCTTGGGCTACTCTGCACAGGGTGGGGCTCTCTCAGCTGGGTGTAGCAGGTGTAATTGCCCTAGGCTAGGGGGAGGGGTCTGGCATGTGAGCCAAACTGGAAAAAACTAGGAGTTGACACCAGGTTTGCAGAAACCGTGGGGGGATAGAAGCGAATGAACCCAAAGCATCCACACAGTTGAGCCCCGATCCTTGAGTGCGGGGCCGCAAGGGTTCAATCTCTGCTCCACACGGGTAGCAAGCCGCAGCTACGACTAGACAATGCCCCTGTGTCAGCTCACACTGTCCCCGCAGCAGCTCTGGTGGAGACAGTGGCAGACAGTGGTAGGTCAAACCCTAGCGGGGCTTCACTATGGCAAGCCAAAAGCCCCAAATTCCTCAGAACCCCGTGACTCTGTGCCTACTTATCTTTATGATGATCTCCAGTGTTCCCGTAGTGTTGACTTTTTCTCTCAGACACTTTCCCCAGGCCGATCTCCTGCCAATTCCCTCCGGTGAGTGCCACACAGTCCCCATCTTCCGGAAGTCCTGTGTCAATACATTTCATTGAAGGACTTCTTCTTTTCTGCTGCTTCTCCACCTTACCATGCATGATGTCCTTCTCCAGGGACTGTTCTCTCGAGATGACATGTCTGAAGTATGGGAAACATAAGTCTTGTCCTCCTCTCTCCTAAGAAGCATTCTGGCTGTACTTCTCCCCAGATGGCTTTGTTTGTCCTTTTGGCAGTCTGTGGTGCACAGTATATAATATACATGGATATATTGGGGACACACACAAATACATATGGAGAAATAGCCTCCACCGGACCTAAATGGACCTGTGTACCCATTCATTTCCCCATACCTGTTCAGGTGGCATTTGTACCTGTGGACCACATCATAGATTGTTGTTGGTAACCACTGTGATGGCAGTTCTATTACAGGTGTGGTTTTATATCCAACGACCTCCCTGAAGTCTCCCACTACCTGGACCTGGACCCATTGCCACCTGGTAGATTCTGATTCATGGTGACCCTAAAGGACATCGGAGGAAGGGCCTCTGGGGTTTCCAAGACTATAAACCTTTGCAGAAGTAGATTGCCACATTATTTCCCTACAGGGCTATCGCTGGGTCTGAAGCAGCCCCCTTGAGGGTTAGCAGTCATGTGCTGAACTAATGTGCTTCTGGCCCCTTCCAAATCCTCACATTCCCAAACTTTCAGTTGCTGCCTTTAGCGTTTTAGGTTGTGACCCTTTTATATGCAAATAATGATGGCTTTTTCTCTATCTGTCCAACCCCTGTACACCATTTGGTTTTTCTTATTGCCCCAATTAGTCTCTTTAGGCCCTGTGGCACGGTAGCAGCAGTAGCCCCATCCTGAGCTCTCACTTTAGAGCCAGTGCTTTGTCTCAGTGATTGGTAGACATTTGACAAAAGATAAGGATGCTTCCTCCCTTTCCCATTTCTATGAGTTTTTAGCAGGAATCGTGCTGCCTGGGATCGAAAGCAGTCGATAAGATGCATTACACTCTGCAGAGCTACCTACAGAGTCTAAGAAGCTGTTTACCAAGGACCCGAGTGGAAAATGTTTGGAAATGAATGTGGCAACATGTGCAGATGTGCTTGATACAGATGATGTAGGGGAATGTTATAATAGCTGTAAGGGCCCCCAATGAAATCAGTAAGGAAAAAAAAGCTCTTTAGCAGGATGGGATTCCTGTGCCCAAAGGGTCAGCACCTAACAGTGGAGAGAAGACTCTTCGAGGCCAGGAGTGAGGAAAGGGCTGGAGATGTGGATACTCACGACGCTGCTTTCTCCCCAAACAGATTTATTCTCACAGAACAGTGACCGAGGAAGATAAAGACCACGAAAGGTAACTATCAGTCTGGCAAGGATGAAGACAAAAAAACCTTATTGTGGTTAAAGTACTCACAGCAAAACGTGCCTTGGCTGACAAGCTTTAGGATTTAAGAATGAGAGGGGAGTATAGAACTCTTTATCATAGCCCCGCCATTCACAGCGAGGAAAGGCACTGCCAACGGCAAGAAGAACGTACCCACCTGGACCCTTTGCCTGACCCAAATGAGCTGCGGTTGATGGGGCCACACAGAGGCATCTGCCGTCACCAGTGCCCTCGGGGTGGGGGGTGGGGGGCAAGTAGGCGGTGCCTGTTTCCTCCAGCCATTGGTGGGCCATTGAGCCTCCTTGGAGGCTCTGGGGAAAGGAGAGGGAAAGCCTCACGGGCTTGGGCGAGCGGGTTGATGGCTGCCTCTCCTGTCATGACTCATCCACACAGCCTTACATATACGTGTCAATTCTAGAGCAGACGTGGAGTGTCTGGGTTAACGGGTTCAGCCGCTAACTGAAAAGGTGGGAGTTTGAGACCGCCCAGAGACACCCCGCAAGAAAAGTCTGGCTCTGCACTGCTGACAAGCCGGCTACTGAAATCCCTCTGACACACGCTTGGGGGTGGTGAACTGTGAGGCGATGTCCCAATGGCCCCTTTTTCAGTTTGTTCGTCTTAACGACACACTCGATTACACACGCTGCGCTCAGATGCTTACTATTCTGTTCAGGTTTGCTTCTTGATGCTCGTCATGACTTCTGACCTTATTTCACAACCCACTCCCGATACCTAGACTACGAACATCATCACGCTGGCTTGACTTACAGAGACTCACGTGGGGCAGTTCTGTCTGGCCCTGTAGGGTCGCTGCGAGTCCGCACTGGCCTGCTGGCAGGGGAGTGATGTCCAGGGACATGATTGGCAGTGTTATTTAATGCTGTCATCAATGACAGTGATGTCTCTAATGCAAACCAGAGACATAGATAAACCATAGGTTCATGAATAGATTTGGGGCATGCACTTAATTCTAGCTCCAGTCTAAGAACAATTAGTTCTTGTGCCATGGTCCTTATGAAGAGGTCAGCGGACATATGGGTGCTATAGCAAAGTGTGGTGAAGAAACTACATGGTGCCCGGCTCTCAGAAAGAAACAGCATCTGCCTGGCATTGGAAAGTGGATTGTTGCAGTGGCAGTGAGGTTAAAGTGCAGCATCCTGTCATTTGGTCTCCTTCCTGAGCCACTTAAATGTGTTCGAGTTGTTAGTGTTTCTGCTTTCTTTTCTATGAAGGTTTTATCGGTCTTATTTTTGTTATTCTTGTTAGTTTGTTTAATGTTTCCCGTGTATTAAATCCAGGATAGATCATAGAGCCAGTAGCTGGATTAGTGGTCCCTTGGGGGTATGGAAGAAGCGGTTGAGGAAAAATAGGGAACCAATACAAATGAAGAAAATGTTCTAAAACTGATTGTGGTGATGACTGTGCAACTGTTCTCGACGTGATGGAACAATTGAATTGTATGATATCTGAATTACATGCCAATGAAATCTGTTGGGAGAAAGGATAAAGTAGTCAGGAAAATGTCCTCCATCTACCTCCAAGCCCCTACACACACACACACACACACACACACACACACACACTCCCTAGAGGATGAAGTGTGTGATGCCAGATCTGAAGGGAACTGACAGACGGTAAAATGTCTCTGGAGAGGGCTACCCGGTATGGCGGCGCACTGGTTCAGTGCACGAGGACACTTGACCAGGGAGGTCAGTGAGACTGAACAGTCTGCCTGCCTCCATGCCAAGCCATGTACAAAAGTCTCCCCACACAGACACAAAGAGCTCCCGGAAATCCAGTATGCTTGGAGTTGTTCTCCAACCCCAGGCCTGGAGTGGTTTTGGAAGTGGTGACTATGGCTGGAGGGAAGGGGTGAGTCCTGTCAAGACCAGAGATAGATGCTCTCAGGGCCACGGGAAGTGACATGTAGCACTAACTGTCCTGTGTGTGTGTTTCCCCCCAAGGGGCTTTTTCCGAAATCTGCTGCACAGAAAATGCAAACCAGACGGAAAAAATCAGGTGCGTTAGGGGCAGGGCCCATGCCAGGCTGGGAGAAGATGGGGTGGGTGGTGCAGAGTTAATAGTTCTCTCTCCTCCTTCCTAGGAGGGAGGCTTTTTTTGGAGAAGGCGGCCGCTTTGGCTCCGGGATATGTACAGACCACTGAACGCCACCCGCAAAAAAAACATGGCCCAGAAGCTACACGACAAGGATTCTTCTGATGAGGATGAGATTTTCAACAAGGATACAGGGTAAGCGATCAGGGCAATGTGAACTAAAGGGAAGCGATATCAAAAGGGGGCATATGTAGAACAGAATTCCAAATTCCCCTGGGGTTCAGACTTTCTGGAGCCGCAGAGACTGGAGGAACAATTGTCCCAAGAGAAATTCTAAACCTGAGTCCAAAATATCCCCAGAGCTCTTCTTCGAACCAAACAATCGTTCCCCTCCACTGGTAAAAAGTTTCTGTCAGGAGCCTCCTGCTCTTTTAAGATCAATCTATAGTCGGACAGAGCAGACGACAGAGACAGCAAAGATTTGATAGGAGGAAGTAAGTTCATGCTTATGAGTACAGGACGGCTCAGGGAAGGAGGGTGAAAAATAGTTGTGCAACTCAAAGAATGTAATCAGTGCCTCTGAAGTATAGCCATGGAGATGTGTGACGTGGTGTGTGCTTTGCTGTGCCTATGTTCAATACAAATAGTTGAGTGCAGGAATGCGGCCTACTGGGTTGGCACTTCAAATCCAGCAGCAGCTCTCCAGGACCAAGGCTGGGCCTCCCACTCCCACCAGAGGGCAGTGATGCCAAATAAATAAACAGATAGCAATGCAAAGGCAACCTTACTAGAATGAGGAGGTAATTAGGAAGGTGTAATTGCTCCTTCCGGAGTAAGAGTCATTGTCCTTGTTCTTATCCCAGGGAGCTGTCTGAAGTTGTGACAGAGAAAGGTGAGACTGGCGTGTCCACTCGGGAGTCTGAGGTCCCTGGAGAAAGTGAAGTCGGGACCTGAAGAGTGAACCCCTCAGGCCGCTTACAAATTTTATTTTCTGATACTGGCTTCTCAACATTGCTTGTAAAATGCCTTATTTTTCTCAGGTTGAAATATATAAAGTCTATAGCCAATTCTAGCCACCTGGTAAGGAATTAAATGTAAATACAGGTACGTGTTGCTTCACAATAAGTTCTGTGAGCTAGGACGTCACGTGATCTGGACATTGTGCAAACACTGTTTTAAAGGGGCTGTGAGAGCCTGCTCCAGGTGTCCTGTTGGCAGCTGCTGGGGCTGTAGGCAGAGGTCTGGAGGGAGAGGGGGGCAGAGCTGCAGGAGGGGAGGGGAAGGGAGCAGAGTCGTCCCGCCCTTTCTCCCACAGAATGGACCCCTGTCCCCCTCACACACACCCTACCCAGTCAAGTCCTCTGTCTCACCTTTCTGGATCCTGCCCGAGGTCCAGGTCTTCAAACTGTTAGTGGGGAAAAATAATCAGGCCGAAGAGAGCTGTTCTCCTTCAAAATAAAACAAAACCCACAGGACCGTCCGTGGATGTATATGCAGTTGGATGTTGTGCAAAAGGACCTGCCACCACGTGGCAGTTATATAACCTGGTGTCAATTGGGGACGTGAGAGGATGAAGAGTGAGGGGGTGGAGTCTAGTCTGTCAATTAGATCATAACCAGCGAAGCCTCTGTATGGGCATGGCCTTCTGAGACTTCTGGGAACTCCTGAATTTCTTCCTTGGAGGTGGGAGACCATCTCTCTCTCTCTCTCTCTCTCTCTCTCTCTCTCTCTCTCTCTCCCTTGGAGATGCTTTACTGATAAAGACACATGGCACCACGCCCTGGGAGCTGGAGAAGCCACATAAAGACCCCCGCCAGCACTGAGATGCGTACTGCGCCACTGGACTCAGAGACTTCCAACCCAGGTCTGTGATGCTCCTGCATTCGGTGTCAGTGCGTGTGTCTCATGAGTCTGAAGGGGACTTTATAGACTTGTATCGGACTTATGGGCTCATGTCGGATTTAGGGACTTGATCTGGACTGGGCTGAGATGTTTTCTCAATATTCAATCGTTCCTGTATATAAACCTCTTTCTTATACACACATGAGTCTCTATGAATTTGTTTCTCTAGTCTACCCGGATTAACACAAAACAGTTAAGTGTCATTACATATTTACATAGATGTAGCAGAGGGTCGATCAAGGGCCCTAAATGAGAAAAGCCACTTGAAACTAGACTCCCTTGTGGTAACCATCCTGGAAGAAGCCCTGTGGACCAAGAAGGGGAATTAGGGATTTCACTCCCAGCACCATCCACCCATCCCGGAATCCTGACACCACCTCCCCACAAGGGGCTTGGGCTATCGAATCGGTACAATTCTATGCTGGCTCTTTCTCCTCTGTGCCTCACTCCAGCCTGGATTCACGGACATACATGGCCGTGATCTATGAGGGGTCATCCACCTCCTGGCCTCTCTCATAGATTCGTTGAAATTGTCAGGACGTTGGACTCTCCACCATGTGGCCAAATCCTCTTTCCCCAAGCCCTCAAATGAATGCAAACATGGGTGTCCTGTTTTGGTGGCGGCTTCTCCACCTGTACCCAACTTCTTTTCTAACCACCCCAATCTTTGCCCCGAGCCCCGGCTGTTCAGTGGGGACACGTTGGGCTCAGGTGCACATGGTTGGGAGTTTGAAGCCACCAGCAGACTGGGCGTTCTGTTCCTGTAAACGGCGACAGGCTTGGAAACCCACGGGGCCGGGGAGCGGGTGACTGTGGGTCAGTCTGGACTGGAGCAGTGCTTTGGTGTGGATCCTTGGCTAGCTCCCTGGGAAGTGCTGGAGGTGTCTTCAGGCCTGGGAAGGTGCTGCTTCAGAAAACGTCCGGCTGGGTCCCCCGCCTTTGCTCCTGGAGTCCTGGTGACCTGTGGCCCGGGAGTCCGGGCTCACAGAGGTCAGTTGTTTGAATGCGCCCGCCCAGCAGCTTCTTGGGAGACAAACCCAGCAATCAAATCCCATAAAGATTACAGTGGAGAAAACCTCAGGCAACACCCCCTCTTCTC
>PVJH01014272.1:0-57476 GCA_004026705.1 Nesogale talazaci
GTAGTCACTTCCAACTCATGTTGACCTATGTGTGCAGAGGAGAGCAGTCCCAAAGGATTTACAAGGTTGTGACTTTTTCATATATATTGCCAAACCTGTCTTCCAATGCACCATGGGATGTAGTCATGGGATTAACTACCTGTGTTACTCAGGGATTACGTTTTCACCTGCACTGATCATTTATCACAGTCATGTCAGGAACACAGTCCAATCGGCACCAAAGCACAGACCTGGAGTCAATCTCAACTCAGAGTGACTCCCTATATGCTGTCAATCTCCATGGGTGCGTGGATGCCGCTTCACTGCCCCATAGAGTAGCTGGTGGGGTTGATTCTCTGCCTCTGTGGGTAGCAGCTGAACCCACAGAACATAATATGAACAGGGTTCCTTCACCAATATGGTAGCAAGATGAAAAGAACAGAGGTGAAAGTCTATTCATGACAGATAAATTCCCTGAACCATTTTCTCCCTAAATCACCAAATCCCTTACCAAAGGGTAAGGTCTTCAAAGACTGGTGGGTGGGAGGTGAAGGGAGGAGTGGAGAAGCATGGAGAAGATGGGGTTGGGGAAGGGGTAGCCTATATGATAAGACATGGAAAACAATTAGCGAGAAAATTACATCTTAGCTGAGCCCTGGTGGTGTAGGTGGTTGAGGGCGGGACTGCGGCCCGCAGTCTTGGGGGTTTAAATCCAGGGGCAGCTTTCTGGAGCAGCGCTGGGTAGCTACCACGACCACCAGAGGGCAGTGATGACCCTCCCCCCCCAAAAAGAAAATTACATCTTAATTCGGATGCTATGTAATTCTCAATGCATTTCAGCATATCTACAGCAAAACCTGAGTATTTCCGCCAAGTGATATATTTTTAAATGCAATGGTTCTTCTTGCACTTTCAAGAGGAGATGCTCTTCAAATTGTTTTTTAAATACATGGCTAGCGCTGAAGCAAATGGTCCTTTATTCGAACAGGAACAGAAGCTGAAAGGGCAACAGCTCAGACACAGAGATTAATTTACCCGGGTATAAGAAAGAAAGGAACTGAAACTGCAGCAAAAACATCCCAGCCAATAAAATTCAAATAGTGAGCTCAGCAGCACAGGTGGGGACCTCAAAAATGATTTAAACCAACTGGCATATAGAAGTGACATTTTCCATTCTGAAATCATGGTCATGACAATGTGTTATGGGCTCATGAAATTCACAAGCCAACCTCAAATAAGCCAGACTCAATATAAGCAGAAGGCATCTAAACTAAACCAACAGTGCGAGAAAAATCAAACAGATAACCATTCTTTTAGGTTCTATTACAACAACAACAATAAAAAGAGCATGAGAGACAAGAGAGACAAATGCATTCTTATAAGCAGGCTAGGGCTCAAGGAGTTCCCTCATTTAAACAAAGCAACTGGTGAGCTACTCCACATTTAAAGAACTTTCACATTAGAGACTGAATAGCCTGCTTGGGTGGTCTAGTAATTAATCACCCACCTGGATTTTAAAGCTTTTGAAACTCAATTGTCATATGAATATTAAATCACAAACCCATACTCTCAGAATTGAGAGAGAGCTTAAGGGGTCACAGAAGTGATCTTCTGTCCTGTGGAGTCTATCTAACTTTGAGTAGCTGTTAGATGTAGTAGAGGTGCATGAGTTTACATTTCTGAGACATTATTGCCAACTCAATCAAATTCCAAGGCAACTTCATATAGAACTCTTCAAAATCAACTAGTACAAGAAAGATATTCACTATTGTGTAGTTCTTGAGAAATTCCTCAACATATATGAACACTTTTTCTCAGACACTCAACATTGTTGAACGTCTCCAATATTCTGGTTTAAGAGGTTGTAAAATTGTGATCGGCCTTATAAAGCAGTTATTATACTTCACCTAAAATGGGCTTCTTTTTCACACCAAACAAATTATACATAATGCTGTCAAGTTATAAGAGCGTCATTTAAAGTGGAAGGGACTGATTAAATGCCAAAGAATTCTAAAGACTTAAAAAGCAGGTGTTCTCTATAAATGAATATGAGATTATGGTCACACATCAACTTATTAGTTGAAAAATTACATAACAATTACCCCAAACTGAATTGGCTGAAACTGAAACATATACATAAACCAATTTCCTATATATCTGTCCTTATTTAATCATCCAGATGGAAAATTTGTATTAAGACCTTCAAGAGTCTTTCTTTTTAAATCATCTTATTGGGGGCTAATACAACTCTTAACACAACCCATACATACATCCATCGTGCCAAACATGTTTCCACATTTTTTGCCATTATCATTCTCGAAACATTTGCTTTCTACTTTAGCCCTTGGTATCAGCTCCTCATCTTTCTCCCTCCCTCTCCACCCTCCCATGGACCCTTGATAATTTATAAATTATTATTATTTTGTCATGTCTTCACACTGCCCAGCATCTCAGTAAGTCTTTTGTAAGCTAAACTTACTTTCTATGATCTCAATGCAATTACATCAAATGGTATGGGCTAGTTACAAAGTGTCAACAAAAATCAAGTGATTCTCTTTTAAAAGAAAGGATAGTTTGATTTCATCAAGTTTTACAGTCTATTTAACTTTCATGTAAACAAAGATTCTTTTTTGAAAGAATATAGATTCTGACAGAAGTACATGGAATTTATCAAATACTATATATACACAATCCAATTTAAATCTTTGAGAGTAAGTAAAACATTTTGGTGCATTCTGATACTTTGGGGGGAATAGAAGGTTATTATTGATGCTGTCTTTGGGGCTGGAGCACCAGACTGAGCTGCAGCTTAACTACTGTGACTTACAATTATAAAATGCTACCCTAAATTAAATTTCCCAAATTAAGTAATATGACAGAGCAAAAAGATTTTTTAAAAAACTAATAAGATCTCAGAAGATGCAAAAGCATATGTTTGATAAATGAATGTATAAAACTGAAATCAGGTTCATTCTGCATATTTCCTAGTAAGTCATTGCCTACTAAAATGATTTCAAGCAAATCTTTGGTTTTAAAATCAACTCTACAATCTCCTAATCTGTTTAATTAAAATGCACTTACAAAGTTCCTGTGTTTTGGACTTAGGTATTGCACGGAAGTATAAATTCATATTTTAAGCTGAAGGATGGCATGTGCAGGGTGTTCAAAAAACTGAAGATACCTATCGTCTATGAAGACATGTTCCACGTGCAAGAAGACATTGTGCCCAATAGCACAAACACTCTAAAATGGAATGCAAGTGTTAAAAATAGCAAGAAACCAATTTCAGCTACATAGTTTCCAAATTTGGAAGTAGTTTCCAAATTTGACATTACAGAGGTGAGCAACTTCCCATCGATTTCCCGAAGCATGGCAGTGATATTAAAATCATGACCCTAATTATAACTTCCAAAGAGCGACAGATGGCTTCGCTGAATGATCTCCCCCTCCTCGCCCCCACCATTTAATTCAGTTTGCAAAAAAGATCCGTCTTGTGAATTACAATGTAAGTGCATTAACAGGCCTATGTATCCCTTTTAGAGATACCAAGGTGCAATTTAATCAAAGCAAGTACATAGAGAATCAATGACAGATAGTTAAAGTAAGGGCTTAGTCTGTTAGATCCAGGCATAGATGTTGACTATCTGAAGTAATGGCTGCGCTGAATATTTCAAGTAATCCTCCCCTAAGTGCTCAGGCAAGCTTCTCAAATGGCACCTAGTGAATGGCAACAGATCGGAGGTGATGCGCCCTGCAAGCCCACTTCTAAGCTGAAGAGGAACCCTACGCAACCTATTTGATGCCAAATGAACTTGGTCATGAGGGGCACAGGGTGGATGCACATTTATAATAAAAGGAAAACATGCTTCGAGAAAGATCAACTCAACTCTAGTGGGGTGAGCTGGGAAAGAGCTGGGTCTGAGTGTCCCTAACATTCAGGAAAACATAGCAACGGGTGAGCCTGGAACATGTTACCAACAAACACAGGCCAACGCTTCCAGCCGTGGCGTGGCAAGACCTTGGTCATCCTGCTCTAAGAAACGTAACTTGCTGATGCCCTCAAGAAGGGGGTGCGAAATAATAAGCGGAGTTCTATTTTGGGACCCAAATGGAAAGGACTCTCTGGTTTAGATCTCCAGTTATATTAGATTAAATAGAGAGATGACTACGGGAATCTTGACAATTTCAGCATAATTAAGTGATGGCAACAAATGGATAGCTGAACTAGAGATGATTGAAAATGTTCTTGGTTTGTGTTTCCAAACATGTCAGCAGCACGGCAGCTAAGAAAGGTTCTCTTTCCGTTGGCCAATCATTGTGGCTAGTGGATGCTGTTGAGTCACTTTAACTCACAATGACCCTTTGCACAGCAGAAAACAAAACAAAACAAAAACAAAAAACGCTACCCAGTCCTGTGCTGTCCTCACAATTGTTACATGTGGGCTCACTGTGGCAGCCACTGTGTCACCTCATCTCCTTGAGGCATTTCTTCTTTCCCACTGCCCTGCTACTATACCAAATATAATGTCTTTTTCCCAGGGCTGGTCTCTCCTGAGAGATGTGCAAAGTATGTAAAATAAAGTCCTCTCATTCTTGCTTCTAAGGAGCATTCTGGCTGTAGTTCTACCAAGACCAATCTGTTTGTTCTTAGACAATCGCTGGTACTTTCAGTATTCTTCACCAGCATCACACTTCAAATGCATCCCTTCTCCATTGGACAGGGCAGAAGTGAATGGCCCGTGAAGGATGAATATACGTGTAGTTACTAATCTGCAGTGAACAATTTCACATGGTGCTTTCGTCTCTAAAGATTGGTAAATAATCAGAAGAAACCCCATGGGTCCCTCGGTTAATGGGTCTCCCATGCCCCATCTTTGTCAGGGGTTGGAAATTAAAACCGAGACTCTGAACAATACCAGCTACATATAGAACAATAATCTATGTGATTTTTCTTAATGGGGGAGATTAGATTGGGTGGGGACAGCCTACTATGGGTTAATAAATAAGCAAAAATAAGCCCATGCTTTCCTGGTTTATTGGGTAATCAGATACAAAGTAGGAGTGTAGTGCACCAATTCAGCTCTGAGCACTATGAAGCCATTAATGACTGAAATTGTGGACAGCTTAAGAGAGAACATATTCTTGCCCAGGCACAATAAAAATGATCCTTCAATCTCAAGAGATTCTTCCCATAGACCTGGATGTAGCTCACAGGATGACAGGAATGTGACGTCATTTCTGTTTGAACATCAATGGAGCTGAACATTCAAGGTGCTTTGTTCAAGGGTGAATTTTGGTTCACATATGCAAAAGTAAAGGAATAGTCCTTAAAAGTCGGGTATACTTCCCACGCTGGTAACAGATTTCTTTTCCAGGTGGCCAAGCTCTTGGTGGATCGGTTCGGCCAAAGTCCACCTGCGCTTGGAATAGGAGCTGGTTACTAAGCAGCAGGCTCCCAGTCGCCAAGAGCAGAACTGGTTTAGGTTATGAAGTGCCTGTCCAATAAGCCAGTGGGCATATAATTTGGGGAGACGTGTGAATTGTTTTTTTCACATAATGGAAAGATTCTATTTTTAATTTTTGCAGAACACATTAAATAACTACACTATAGTTAACAATCAAGGTAATAATGAATAGTTTATTTTTTATGGCTACTAGAGAAAACACAAACTTTTGAAGCAACGACTAATCTCTTATAGGCTAAGAAACAAATTTAAAGGATTCACAGTCGTGATTAGCATTTAAGAATCTGGCTACAAATTATTATGGTTCCCACCAGAAAATTTTCTAATAGTTATTTCTCTCATCTAAATGGCTCATTATTAATTTGAATCATGAAGGAATTCTTTTAGCTTCAGCCTCAAGCCTCACTTCTTTAAATGGTTCTTCAGCATTAATGCTGGTTATAAAGTTACTTGTCAAATTTCTTTAAGCAATCATGTCTGAATCAACTGTTCTTCAACAGTTAGGGATTCACCAATACAAAGGCACTTCACAAAGTTCCTGAAAGCATTTCATTATTGTTCAGCTCCATTTTTTCAATTAACTTTTCCCTTATATATGCTATATGGCATACCGCTTCTCTAGTTCAGAGCTCTTAATCACACAGGACTAAAGTGATTTAAACCTAGGATACATTGTAACACTGTGTGACCCAATATTATTATAAAGGAGAGATTACTATGTGGAGATCACTGAAAACTCATAGGAGAGAAGACACTACAAAGGACCTGTGGTAGTAAGAAGTTTGGCTTAATAGATATTTAGATTAAATTTCTAACTATTCAAAAATTTAGCTAACTACAGATTAATAAGCAAAGTAAGAGCATGCCTTCCTTATTTTTGTGTAATCGGACACAGGGCTAAACTAAAAGAAAAGAAAATTAGAAACATCGATGAAAAAAAAAGGAGAAAATATTAAAAACGGAAACAACTTTAAAATGGGTCAAAAGGGAGATCAAAGGATAAGGCATTATATTTTAACCAAACTACATCTCCCAAATCGAATTCTCAATGTTCTCTGTGTAGTAGCAAGGTGATTCGCACCCCTGGACAGTGGTCAGAGGGAATTCATTGTTGACTTAATCCATGGGGGATCATGCAAATGAATTTCAGCTTCCACTATGTGCCGGCGGATGTTATTCTTTCTAATAGCCAATCACCATCTGTTTTTTTCACCCTACTTTGCAATGACACCCGTATCATCAGTGACCGCTTCATGAAGGCAAGCATCAAATAGGGCTATGTCCTGTTTGCTGGGGTTTGTTTGTTTGCTTCTTTCCTATTTGTGTTTTACATGATGTTCTATGTAAGAAATCGAAGACAGGTAAAGCTACAGAGATAATAACCAGATTAATAATTACCTAGGAGCATACCAGAGGAGGCTGGGGGGCAATGAGGAGCTAACATGGAGTATAATTAGAAAATATCCTGAAATTGAGATTGCTGATGATTATGCAGCTCTTCATAATATGACTAAATTGCATATGGTAATAAAATTATTTTTTAAGAAAAATATTTTAAAGGAAAGAAAATCAAGGCCAAGAGTAGTGAGCTAAAAAGGCGAAAGTAGTTTTTAAAATATGTTAGCATGACCAATGGAAGTGTGGACATGTAGGGTCCAGTATAGCAGGCTAGGATGTTTGGATTTTAAGTGTAAGGGGAAGTCCTTAGATAGTCCTTCATTTCTATTCCTAAGAGATTGGTAGACCTACTAATTTCACTTTGAGGGAGTAATAACAGAAACAAAGAGAACAATCATATAGCGACTACACACATCCAAGAAAAATTAAATGTTTTAATGCACCAACAGTAAAGTGGAGAGACGTGATCTGGTGAAGAATACACTGGAGAGGCAGATCTTTGCTGATGGCATAAGGCGAAACCAAACCAAACCAAAGCCTAAACTCACTGCCAGCGAGTCAATTCTGATTCACGTGAAAACAATCACGTAAGCATTATTCATAGGGTTTGGGACTTTAGAAAAAAAAACAAAAACAGAGGCGCGCACCCTGCGGGCTCAGGGAAACGACTGGGGGCCCGCAGAGTCCGTGGCGAGGAACGCGCGGGGATGGGCTGGGGATAGCCGCAGTTGTCGTCTAGTCTTACCTGTCTCCTGCCTCCCGTCCCAAACCCCTGCCACCCGCCCCCGCCCTGGGCCCATGGGCAGAAACACCGCGCGGGGCACCAAGCGCGGAAACAGCTCGCGGAGGCTCCCCGCTGTATAGTACAAAATCCTGGACTTGGAGAGAGCGCTGCCTGTGGACGAACTGGATGGGGTTTGCACCAGCTCATCCAGCACTTGGCTTTCTTCTAAGTTCCCGTGTGAGCTCAGTCTGTGAACCGAACCCAGCCAAGCTGCCTTTCAGTATGTCTCCTGGCCCTTTCCTTCCCTGGTGCTCACAATATCCGTTTGCCAGCACCACCATTCAAATACATCTTCTTCGTTCTTCGTTGTTCAAACGTCGCAAGCATTTGAGGTCACTGAAAACACCCTGGCTTGGATCAGGCACCCCTGCGACCTCAAAGTAACACTTGAAAGAGGCTTGAGTAACAGCTTGACTCCACACATGGACTTTCAACCATTGATACCAACTCTTGACTTGCTGGCCTCTCCCAGTCAGAAGGACACACCTCCATTTCAAAGCTAAACAGAAAAGGAGGCACTTGTCTCAAAGCAAACCTGACAGCCCTTTCTCCCAGGGTCCCCGTCATGCATCTCCCTCTGGGCCTCCAGCACCAACCTCTGAGGAGGACCAAGGGAAGCAGGCGGATCCTTGACTCGGTGGTTTCGCACTGGTTCCAATTAAAGTAACATTTCTGAAGATTTTTCTCCAATTCAACTGCATCTATGTATATTATGAAAAGGCAATGTGTTTGTGAGACCAAAACTCCCATGGCTCAAAAGGGATACAGAAATTCTATCTAGTTCCCCCCCCAAAAAAAAATCAGAACCTACCCAGGAGGGGGAAGGGTATCCTATGAAGACAGAGGAACTCCTAGACCAAGGTGTTCAAAAGGGAAGGAGGCATAATGGGCTACTGTGACTGCAGTAAAATCTTACTTAGAAGGAAGGAAGGAATTAGACATGCAGACTCACAAAGATAATATCCTGCATAGAGAGAATATGAGCACTTAGTGAGCCTCAAAGGTTAGAGCAGGAGTCCTCAAACTTTTTAAACATGGGGCCAGTTCACTGTCCTTCAGACCGTTGGAGGGCCAGACTATGTTAAAAAACAAACAAACCCAAAAACTTATGAACAAATTCAGTGTGGGCCTGGGATGAGTCGGCTGCTAAGAAAGACAGCAGCAGGCCAGATAAAAGTCCTCGGCGGGCCACATGTGGCCCTCGTGCCATAGTGTGAGAACTGGTGGGTTAGAGGTTCATCAGAACATCTGAGAAACGGAGTTCATCAATGAATGCAGCAAAGGAGCAGAGATAATGATTTTGGGGAAGCGGCATTCGTTAGGAGTGCGTACTTGGTAAAAACACACATTGACTGCAGTCCCTGGATTGTACAAATGGTGAAAGTACCTGGCAGGTCACCCCAATGTTCCAGGTCACCCAGTTGTACCTCAGAAGGAAGCCCTAGTAATCTGTGGCCAAAAATCTGACTCTCCCATGGCCATCCAGTCAATTCCAACAGGTAGATCTGCCTCGGGGCGCTTCTGAGACTGTAACTCTTTTTATAGGAGTAGAAAGTCTCATGTTCCTCCTGTGGAGTGGTTGTGGCTTTGAACCACTGACCTGTCAATTAGCAGCCCCCACACATAGCCACCACACTAGTGGGACTCACAGCAGTCATTAGAAGTACTATGCAGCCCAGTGCTGCTCTCACACACACAGTGCCACAGTGAGTCGCGGACTCAGCAGCGACTGCCTCCCCTGACTGCCCACTGCAACCACTGCCCTACTGTGTCTACGGTCAGTAGATGTATTCTGAACCATTATTTTTTTTTCATAATTTAAAGCACATATAAAGGATGTGAAGCAATATTTCATAATAGACATTGTTTTCCTGTAGTTCACCCTATCTACCAAGCATTTTACACCCTATAAATGAACCTCAGGCTGGAATAGTCTGCTATCTATTCCACCCAAAGTGAACCCTTGTTCATTAAGTCCTTTAAAAATGTTATTACCACAGCTGAGCCCTGGTGGCTTAGTGGTAGTTTGCGGGACTGCAGCCCACAGGGTTGACAGTTCATATCCAGCAGCAGCTCTCCAGGAGCAAGGCTGGACTTGCTACTTCTACCAGGGCAGGGATGCCGCAAAGAAAAATAATTTTTAAAAAAATGTTATTACCAGGGCTGCTCTGCTTTCATTTATGTTGAGTTTTTTCAATACAGAATGCCTTTAATCCATGCCATGAATGCCAGGGAGATGGAGATGGATGCAAAGCAGAAGGAAATCATTCTTGGTGCTATTTTGACTACGAAAACGTGATTTTTATGGAGTCAATACAAGTGCTTAAGCAGAGAGATGTTTTGAGAATGAAGATGGCGTCAGTGGCACATATGTGCTTCGCATACAATAGATGTGTGTATGTATTGTGCTAAGAGTTTTCTGAGTCCCCAATAAAATGATCTAAAAAAGAGAAAAGATGATTTCTAGACAATTATTTTAGGACTGCAGCATTTCCACTTTCACATTTAGATTTTGAGGGGAGTTTTGTTGTTGATGTTGCTGTTTTCCCCCCAAGGTCTAGTAATATTTTGATGAAATTATCTGCAAACCTGTATCATTTATATAAAACTTGGCCAATATCAACATTGAAATGCCATGGGAAGCCAACTAGCTCTTGTTCACATGCAGAGCAAGACTATCTCTAGATCCAGTCTGGTTATTTTCTAATAACTGATTGTGTGTGTGTATGTGAACTTGGTTGTGATGTTTACATTTCCAACCATCCACTCTGCATTCAACCCCTCCCTGCTATATTCCACCCACCCACCCATCCCTGTCTCCCCTGATGGCTCCTCCTATGGATCTTAAAATAGCATGGGAATTCAATGAAATTAGGATCAGGTTTCCTATTCTTGCAAATCACTGCTCTCTTTGCCATGCTGGATTGGCAATTATAATGGTCCTTCTCATTTTCATGTCCTTTTGAGACGCACTATGTGTGATCCTGGTGCTCATGACTTACAAAATAAAAAGAAATCTCTACATCTTAAATAAAAACAAGAATATTGATATTAAGCCAGTCGGTGCAATATATAGTTTGTTAATGACCCCCTCCCCACAATCATGACCCCAATTCTATCTCACAAATCTGGCTGGACCAGAACAAGAACACTGGTTCAGATGAAAGCTTGCAACACAGGGAACCCAGAAGAGATAAACTACTCAGGACCCATAAGGGGAGCAAACAGTAATAGTAGGAGAGTAAGGGTAGGGCGGTGGCAGAGTAAAGGGGAACCAATCACAATAATCGACATATGGCTTCCTCCCAGGGGGACGGAGAGCAGAAACGTGGGTGAAGGAAGACAACAGTCAGTGTAAGTCAAGAAAAATAAAAAGAGAATAATTTATAAATTATTAAGGGGACATGGGAAAGGAGAGAAAAAAATGCGGAGCTCATACCAAGGGCTCAAGTAGAAAGAAAAAATTTAGAAAAAGATGATGACAACAAATGTGCTGATTTTGTTTGACATAAGGGATACATGTGTGGATTGTGATAAGAGAATTTCTTTAAAAAAAAAGAATATTGATTTTTGAATAGCTTGGCTTCTGATGTGCAAGAAACATTGGCGTGTAAGAATGATTTAAGCACCAGAATAGTTTACCCACAATGCACAGACTCGTTCTCTCAGAGAATTGTTGCAAACAGAGCAAAACAAGAGTATACTCTTTTCCTGCTTCATAAGGACTTGATCTTTTGACAAAAAAGGACTAAAATCTACTATTTAGTACCACAAATGAAAACCACCAAATACAACAGATCCTCTGATAAGCGTAATCTCACTACCTACCCCATTGTGAAAGTTCAGGATCACAAACCTGGCACACAGTAGGGATGAAAGAAGTAGCTCTCAACAAAAATGGCCATCAAAAGTCAGGTTAATTTTAAATAAACAAAACAATTCTGACTCATAGCACCCACGAATGAAAGGTTAGGACGGCCCCTGTGGGTTTCTGAGACTGTAACTCTTTACAGCAACGGTTCTCAAGCTGTGGGTCAGGACCCCTTTGGGGGTCAAACAACCCTGTCACAGGGGTCACCCGATTCATAACAGTAACAAAATTACAGTTGTTAAGTAGCAACGAAAATAATTTCATGGTTGAGGGGTCACCACAACAGGAGGAACTGTATTAAAGGGGCGTGGCATTAGGAAGGTTGACAGGAATAGAAAGCCTCATCTTTCTCCAGAGATATGCTGGGGTCAACGAACTGCTGACCTTGAGGAAGGCAGCCCAACAAGTAACCACTCTACCACCAAGGGGTCCCAGGGTTAATTAAAGCTACATTCTAATAAGAAGAAAGAGAATTTCTGTTCCTTGGGTCAGGTGGAAGGAGAATTTAAACAGCATAACTAATATGTCTTTTTAAAAACCTCAGAAAAAGATGGTGCTTAACATGAAAAGAAAACACTAAAAAGCAGAATAAAGTGTGATAGCATATCATCCATATTGGTAAGAAAAAGAAATTTGAAAAATCTAGGCGTCCACAGTGACTTGAGATATAGGGGATCTCTTCTTTGTTACAAGGTAATAGGTTGACCGGTCATCTCTGTCTGCCTAGAACTGAATTGTTCTTGGGGACAAAGAAATTTCAGTGCAAAAACTGGAGTCATTACAGGCCAAAACTGGGCAGTCGGTCATCCTAAAAGGCTTCTTATTTCAACAATTCTTGCTTTACCCTTCAAGGAGCCAGGATGGCGTAGATTCAACTGTTAGCCGAAAGGGAGGTAGTTGAACTCCCGTGCCACTCTCTGGAAAAGGTGAGTGTCCACAAGTAATACAGTCCTGGGAACCCTGTGAGGCAGTTCTGCCTTGTCCAATAGGGAGCTAGGGATTTGGATGAAGTAAAAGCAGCAGGTTTGGGATTTGTCACAGTCTCAGCAAGATTAATCCGGTATACCTCTGACCCACTACATCACCTTTATTAGATCCAGGGCACACTAGTCTCAGGAAGCAATGTCATCCAAGAATTGCAAAAATTCACTGTGCATCATACAACAACCTCTGGAGAATTCTGACATCACGAACATGTCAAAACACATTGCTAAGGACCAGCACTGACACTTGCCATGTGAATGCCCTCAAAGCTACAAGAGCCTCTGACAAAGCAGGAAACCTTTGACTTGTGATATCCAAGGGCCCTTTTGCAAATTTCAACCGAGCATGTTCAGCAATTAAACATTGAATGGAGTAAAAGAGCATTTACTAAACCTGTTTCTGTAATGAAAATTGACTGGCAAATGCTAGATGAACAAAGTTCAACATGTTTTGTTTTTATTTGTACTCAAGGGCTTTCTCGGAGCTTTGAGAACCAGTGTGCATTCGGCAGCTCAGAAAGGGAGCCATAGCTGCCAAGTTTCCTAAATTTATTAAAGCCCAGAAATCACTCTCCGAGGTCACCCAATAAATTATCTCCCAGAAAAGGGTCCACTGGTGTTTAAGTCTGTCAGAGTCAGGGCTAAAAGGATATCAGTGAAAATGATCTCAACTGACAAAAATATATATATTTACAGAGACCCAATTTCTGACTCAACATTTATTCTCGTGAGCAATTATAGGCATTCAAAAATTGTTTATGTACCTTAGTCAATGATTCAAGTGCTGCTTCACTGGGTATGCCAATGACAAAGAGAAAGCTCTTCTTTTAATTGTACATCTTCTCAAATGAATACACAAGCTGGGCAGTGTCTATAAAAGCAGGCTAAGGACACCCCCTGCCACCCTCCGCAGAGAGACTTCCCTGTTTTCAGGTGCCAAATCCATCTGAGGCGTGATAGATGGATGACCTGTCTGGCTGTAAACCCTGGGCCATCGAGTCTGTTCTAACTCATAGCGGCCCTGTAGGAGAAAGGAGACATGCTCCATACGGTTCCCAGAGTGGTGGAAACAGATTGCTAGATCTTTCCACTAGAGTTATGGGTGTATTTGAACCTCTAACCTTTTGTTTAGCTGCCAAGTGCTTTGACCAATGTGCCAACAGGTTCCTTTAACGACTGTAGCTGCACTAAATATTCCAAGTTTAATATGGCCACTTAGGCCTCAAAGATAAATTCCTGAATGATAGATAAATGAGAAAGGTTAAGAAGGACATGAGGAACATGTGTGGGTTGGGGAAACAGGAAGAGTTTCATAACACAGACAGGGAACCCTGGTGAAATAATGGCTACTCATGGGTGTACTAATCACAAGGTCAGTAGTTCTAAACCACCAGATGCTCTACTGGATATCAAGGAAACCTTCTTCTCCCCTGTGGCAATTACCTAATCTATTGTCAATCTGAGACTTAAGAGGGAAGGGGTGGAGTTTGGCCTGTCAATCAGGTCGCAGTTTGATGATCTCATGTGCAGACGCTAAGAGATAAATAGTTCGTTGGAGGCAGGACACACACTCACTCCTGGGAGACATTGCTGCTCACATGACACATGGAAGTGCACTAGTGCCCTAAGCTGGATTGGAGACTCCTGCCAGCACCGAGGTGCTTACAACACCACTGAATCCACAAGACTTTCTACCCACTGACCTGTGATCTTCCAGCATTCGATGTCATAGCAGGTGTTTCATGAGTCTAAAGAGGACTTTATAGATTGCTATCGGACATGTGGGATACTATCAGACTGAGGGACTTGATCTGGACTGGGCTGGGATTTATGTACAGTCAACCTTTGCATAAAGCTCTTTCTTTTACATATGAGATCTCTCTGGATTTGTTTCTCTAGTCTAGCCACACTAACACATCCCATAAAGAGTTACACTCACAGAAACCCCTAGGGTCAGTTCTACCATGTCTTGTAGGGTTTCTACAAGTCAGAACCAACTCGACGCAGTGAGATTTAGAGAAACTTACAGATCTAATTCAATGGCATGGAAGATATCTTTATGACAATTTGCCCCAACTCCACTGGAACCCCTGGGGAACGTACACTTCAACATTCCAATCAGAGTAAAAGTTCTGAAAGAAATCTTGAACCAAATGCAAGACATTCACACAAACTCAAAACCCCATTTTTACTGCAACAATGAAATACAAAGCTAATAAAAATATTGTAAACATCAGTCCACTGTAAAGCACATAAACTGGGCATCCATTGATGTAAATGATTACTTTCTCCTGTGGTACTACTGGTATTGCCAACAGCAAATGTTGTTACTGAAAATGCTAATTATTATAGATCCTTGCCACTATGCAGCACATCTCTCTCTCCCTCTCTCTTCTTAATTAGCAATCATATATATGTGCATGCAATCTGAAGTTGTATTTTTGCATAGGCTGGAGGGCACTACACTATAATAATAAAGAAATCAGTTATTTCATTGTCCAATGCCAACCACTGTTGTGCAAATATTACTTACTAAACCTAGCTTATTTATGAACTCTGCTCCTATTTCCAGTCAATAGAGTACAATCAGAACTTACTTTCAATAGTGTCTAGAAACAAAAATATCCATGAGTTAATATATGCACTTAAAAGAAGTAATCACAATACATTTCCATGTTATTCACTAAAAGTTATTGGCATGTCAACTTAGGTAATATTTCAAAAGCTACACAACCTAAATTTTGGTAACTCTAAAAGGTAAATATGTACCAAGAGTGATAAGGATGATTAAAATGAGAATAAAAATGTATCTAAAATCCAAGAAAATGATGTTTTCTTTTTAATTTCTCAATAACCTAGTTCTCAGAAATCTAATCTTAACCTAGACTTATACCAATAATATCTTAAAATGGAGATTTCTTACTTAACACAATATAAAAATTCCAGTATTTAGGGGTTAGATAAAAATCTGAAAAGGAGGGAAAAATAGTGCATGTACTATCATTAAATAATTCTGAGATTAGTTGCAAGAGACATTTTAAAGTAGAGGTGACCCAATAACTAGAATATTGATTCATCTTCTAGTCATTTTCAACAAGTAATTGACAGAGTCTCTCTTGCCAAACCCATAAGGGAAACGTCACTCAGGCAAAATGAAAAAAGAGAGGGAGCAGATCTAGAAATGGAGCTTAATGATGAACTCATGAAATTTTATCATTAACACTTACTGTAAAAAAAAAACCCTATCAAATTGATAGCTATATTTTATCCTAATTTATTTGCTCAAGTGTCTGTGGATTCCTGTTATCTGCCAATGCTAGATCTTGAGGTTGGGATTCTCACTGCAAAGCATACCTTTGCCCAAGTGCTACTGAATTCTGAAGAATGGAAACTCTCTCCGATACAAATTGGTATCCTTGCTAATTGGAATATAACTATACCACGAGTTGGTACCGAGGAAGTAAGCCAGACCTAAAAGTAAATAGAAGTACACGCTTGGGGACATTTAGGGACTTGACTTGGACTGGACTGCGATTGAGGTACAAGAGTCGGTGAGAAAGAGAGGCCGCCAGAAAGGCGGACTGACACGTGGGCGCACGCACAGCAAGGACTGCGAAGCTAGCGCATGGCACAGGGCAGCGCAGTGTTTCAGCGTCGCTATGAGTTGTGCCGGACTCCACGGCACCAAATAAAAATAATAGTCTCAAGCTTGCGAAGAAAAGGAGGACTCTGTTCACAGAAACATGGAAGACCTTTCTTTTTCAGGAGAGTAGCATTTTATCCAAAATGAGAGGGCAGCATCGGTGCCAAGCAGATACTGTAATAAGTAGATCTGACTCTACACAGAGGAGGCACATACGAAATATTTGGGAAACCTTTCTGATTTTTCTTCCATTACAAAATCTCCAAATATACTAATTCCTTTGTTCTAAATTGAGCTACGTTTACAAAATGACCCACATACTGCAAGCAGGAGACACAATATTGGGGGGGAAAGACACGTACTGGTAACAAAAGAGCTCAGTCTCAGTGGAATAATAACAACTTGTATACATTTCCAGAGTTTCAAATACGTATTTGTTTGTAGCTGACCCACTGTCATTTTGAAAACTAGCCTATAATTTGTCAAGTGTTGTGATAACATGCAATTTGTAATTCTTTAAGCTATTAAAATCAACACATTGATTTCTTAAGACAAGATCTTTCATGCTTGAGTAGAAATTACTCCACTTCTTTTTCTGTCACAATCCTTCATGGCTCTTCCAAAACCCATTGAGGGTGGTACATTTAAGGGAGCCCCTCCTCTATTTAAAGGCAGTGCAGTCTGAGCAGGAGCGAGCAGGAGATCGGCAGCTAACCTTACCCTGATACAGAAAACAGGTTTTCTGCCCTGATACAGAAAACAGGGCTTCAAAGCTAAAACGTGAACAAGCAGGCTAGCACCAATTGCCCCACTACAAAGACCAAAGTCTCGGGGATTAAAAGAAACCAGAAGTGGAAAAGAAAAAGAAGTAGCCACAACTCCTATTATGAAAACATATATTTCAACCACATTCCGATTCATTTTGGAGCCCTGGTGGCGTCGTGGTCGATCTTTGAGTTTCAACCTGTTAGGTCCACATTTCGAAACCGGCAGTGACTCCACTGGAGAAAGCCAGGGCTTTCTTCCCTCCTAAACTGTTACAGAATCGGAAACTCACAAGGACAGTTCTCCTCTGCCCCAGAGGGTTCCTGGGAGTTGGTACAGACTCAACGGCCGTGAATTTCCTATTGTTTTTCTAGTCGTTTAATTCATACATATCTTAGTTGATTTTACTCATACACACATGAGTACTAATACATCACGATGTGAAGCAGGTGTCAAATGCCATGCTTTGTCAATTGGGGAGCAAAGAAATTAAAGAAAAACAATTGGGGGAGATGGGGAGAGGTCACCAATCAGTACTCTATCCTCCTTACCAAAACCCAGGGTCTTCTAATAGGGCAACCCTTCGAACTGTCCTTCATGAACACGAGTCACACATATACACGCAAGTTCTATGTGGTCAGTATTCACCCATTCTTCATTAAGAAAGCATGAATTGCATACATCTACATCGTTGCATTGTCAAAAGCAATGTGGAGCAGACCTTCCAAGGGACAAGGAATACTATTTAGTTTGGAATAAGTAGAAAATGGGGTTCAAAATATTCTGTGGGGAAACGCTATACTCTTTTAATACCATTATTCCATGAACTTTTTGAAGCCCTAATAATAAAACAACTAAGTTACCTCAAATCAAGCTTCCTATTCTACCATTTCCTGCGTATCCTATTTCTAAAAGTAGCAGTCCATGAATAATTCAGGAAATTTCATTAATTAAATATTCAAATTTTTTAAAAATCACATTTTTATCACAGAAGGAATATGTGACTGAGCCAACTTATCCTGGAACTTATACGAAAAGGCTCATTCAAAAGCTCTAAGAAAGTTTAACTGGAAGACTTCAATTGCCTTCTAGCTCTATTCAACCAGCCTACATACCTAAAGCATGTCTCCACTAACCATCTTGTTAATAAAGTATTCGAGAAAATGTCCTACTGGTCCATGAGGCCTGGTAGTCTTGCCTGACGTCTCTCCCCACAGGAAGGTATCTCTCAGTATCAGGCAGAATGAGTCTTACCTACAACCCCATCCCGTGCCACAAGGCCTTAGCTCCAAACACACAGGCAGAAAGAATATGACACCTAGCAGAAGCACCCAATAAATATTTCTAACTTTGATTTAATTTGAAAAGCAGGGCAATTAACCAAGAGGACGAATTGCGTATAACAAATAAATACACCTCAAACCCTCCAACAACTTTCTCCGTTTTCTAATCATCTCAAGCATATGACATTCAAATTCATTCTTGGGAAACAAGAAGATAAAGTGTGCTGTACCTTACCACTTCAGTAAATAAGGAAGAACAGTATGCTAAGTGTGAGGGGGCTTCAAAAAGACTATGGGGAAAGTCCACTATCTTCTCCTTCCAATCACCCATGGACTTTGGGAAGCACTCTAATCCTAGGATATTCTGTCATTCGTTCAATAGATAAAAGGAAAAAACTTAGTCTGTCTAGGAAAATGAAAAGAACTACATATCAGAAATTTAATGATTTTAAAAGCTTCAAGAAGACACCATGTATCTTGAAAGAACCACACCTATATAATCAAGCTTTATGATTAAGCAGCAGCTTTAGGCAAGAAACAGTTTAGGAGAAATAAGCAAAATAAAATGATACAAATATGAAAGCCTATTGCAGAAACTCATGATGAGCAAATCATGCCTTTGGCAATGCTAAGGTATTTGTCCTAATTGAGAAAAGGATCTCCCTGAGTTAAAGAACTTTTCATGAAGTTCTATTAACCTTGGCAAATGGGGAAAACATAAAGACATATTTCAACACTGAAAATGAAAGTCTCTTAAACCTACCTGTATGAAAGTTATCAATTTAAAGTCAGATTTGAAATGTCTTGGGGCTTTGGGGGTGGGGGGGGTGTTTGTTTGTTTTTAGAAATGTCTTGTTAACAGGGGTACAAAATTTTTTCATGAAATTGCACTTAAAAAGAATGGATGTTTTCATAAAAGGTAATGTTCTTTCAAATCTCTACAGGAATTAGTAAGCTCTGGCACATGAGGGTATAGAAACTTGCTTTGGAAAGTCATAAACATTTTTAGTAGACAACATGCAGCTTTTGTAAAAAGAAAAACCAAGAGTTTTACGATGTCTTTCATCTAAATTTAAATGAGCTAAAAGAATGAAAAGTTGCACATTCAATAAAAGACTATCTCCTACTAGGTAACTCCAGATAATAGTATTTTTCATATATCAATTTTAAACTAAACCATAGCAATTATACAAAAAGGACAGCTGACATTTTAATGATCTCAACTGATAATTTTGCAGAATTTTGAATAATCTAACCAACTTTTCTTATAATAGCGCTGCTACTTTAAAACATTTTATTAGGAAAATACTCATACATGCAGAAAGAACCACAAAATAAACACTCATATGCCACCAGATTCAATAGTTGTTGAGATGTTAACGTATTTTTTATCTAAATAGAAGGATATGGGTTTGTTTCTGTATATGGGGTTGCTATTTTTGTGTGGTTTTTGTTTGTATGCTTGTTGCTGAACTGCCTCCAAAAAAAAATTATAACCTCCATGACACATTTCCCTAAATAATCCATCAGGTAAGAACATTCTCTTACATATGCACAACACCCTCTTCATACCTAATTAATAAATCACAATTATAACCTGCCAGTTACCATGAAGCTCATTCCCACCCACATGTGGGCCCCACAGTGGATGGTTTTTCAGAAGTCCATCTCCAGGCCTGTCATCTGGAGGGTCTCTGGGTGAACCTAAAATGTCAACCTTTCTGAAAACAACCCACCACAGAAATCAAGGACTCAAGCAAATCCCTTTTAATGGAAAAACAAAGGAAGCAATCCTAAATCACAAAGATGGTGACACTTGTTCTTGCTTAATGGAGAAGCTGTTAAGGAAGAATACTCATTGAAGAAGGGCATTGTGTTGTCAGTGAGAACAAGGAAACTCCTCAATGTGGTAGACTGACAGAGTAGTGTCAACCATGGGGCTCGGCCATGTCAAAGATCACGGATATGGCTCAGGATCCAGCGACAGCTCGTTCTGCTATATGTCACATTGCCATTAGTCAGAAATGACTCAACAGTAACTAACAGCAGCATGTAATACCCGAGCCCCACTCAAAAGTCACTAATTGTCACAAAAGTTTTGGCTACCATTATTTCAAAATTGTAAGTTTGGTTACCAACGATTCATGTGTTCTGTTCCTTGGCATTCTCTGCTGCCATGATTTTCATGTAGACCAATGTATATATGTGTGTGGGGGGGGGTAGGGGGGTGTAAGCCCTGGCAGGGCAATGATTAAGTGCTGCTGGTCTGAACCACCAGTGGTGTGGCGGTCATGTGCTTATGTTAATTTCATGATTGAGATGTAGGGGTGGAGTCTAGCCTGTTCATCTGGAGATGTCCATTGAGTAGCCAATGAGGCCTCTGTGTGGGCATGGCTTTCTCGTGAGACTTCTGGGAAATCTCATGATATTTCCCTCATGGAGATGAGAGGCCATCCCCCCAGTTGTTGGGAGTCTGTTTCTGAGACAACAAACTACAGAGAAGACAAGATGGCAGCACCCAAGGAGCTGAAGAACTCACATGGCCTTGCCCTGATGGAACCAGACCTTGGAAGCTGGCAAAGCCACGTGGAGACCCCTGCCAGTGCTGAGTTGCTTCTACCACCATCGGATGCTATTGATGGACCCTGAGCCCTGGAAGTGAGGAGACATGGGGAGACGCCTGCCAGCGCGAGGACTCTGCACCCACTGGCCTGTGACTTCGTGAGTCGGAAGGAGACGTTATGGACTGGTATCGGGCACATGGGCTAAAATTGGACTTATGACTTTGAGCTGGACTGGGTTAGGGTGTTTTCTTAATGTCCTATTCCTCTTGTATATAAACCTTACCTTTGGTTGAGCCCCAGTGGCATAGTAGTTGAGTGCGGGACTGCAGCCCACTGACTTGGCAGTTCAAATCCATCAGCAGCTCTCCAGGAGCAAGGCTGGGCCTCCCACCAGAGGACAGTGATGCCTCTCCAAAAAAAGCATACCCTTATATCCATATGTGTGTCTATGAGTTTGTTTCTCTAGTTTACCCAGACTAACATGAGAGGCTCTCCAGAAGAATTTATCTGGCATATTGTGGAAGCCTCAAAATACAATCAAAGATGTATTCAACGGATTCTTTACCTTGAGAAAACAGAGGGGGAGAATAATCGCTGACCTCCTCTGGCTTCCCTGTTGCCACAAAGCAAAGGTAGATATACCTCCGCGCTCCATGTTTCTTTGCCCCTACTGTGGCACCAAGCTGTCCTCCCAGTGTCTCCCCTGGGTTCTATAGCTTGATGCAATGGCCACACAAATTCACAGACAACAGCTACAATTAAGGGGGGTTATTATAGAACTTAGCAGGCTACCTCAAGTCAGGCCCAGTAAAGAGTAAGGATCAGTCATTGGTTAGCAGCAGTGCCTCTTGTCAACCAGCAGCCTAGTATCTCTCTCTGGTCCCCAGCTGCACAGCCACACAGTCCCTTGACCTCTGTGTCTGTGGGCAAGGAAGCCAGCCCAGGGTTCTGCCTCACAACCTCATAGACTTAGAGCCAGTCTGTGACATGATCTCCTTGATTAGGTCTCTGGTCTCTGCTTCTGCAACTTCAGGCAGAGATCCCAAATGTGCTCCTTGGATGGTTCTTCTTCCAATGGTCTGGGATTCCTCTGTGTGCTCTGCTTCTGAGAGAGCTCTTCTACACAGAGGAATGATTGAATGGGGGTGTGGTTTTTTTGTCTTTCAGCAAAACATACCCCCCAGGGAAACAAAGGCTGGTGACTTGACTCACACCCTCTAGGAAGATGGATATTCAATATTTCCCACCTTCACCCTGCCCATTAGCATAGCAGAGAACTCCCTCTAAAATGGGATTATAAATACAAAAGGCTAAACTTTGTAATATAACACAAATCAGATTATGGTCAGAAGGACCAAATTAATCTACCATATCTCCTACCTCTTGGGTCAATTACTCTAAAGCTGCTATTAATTTGAATGTTTAATTATTTAAAGTCTTCTCCAAAGCATTTTCCATAACCTTTCTCAAATAGTACCAAGATAACACACTGACTCTACCATTTTCTCTGGGGATGAAGCTCACCAGACAGGAAGGGTAATGTAGAGAAGGATGCATGGGGCCTAGGAAGCACAGGGAGAATTTGGGAAGACTCCTGTGACATTGTGGGGGCTGTGATAAAGGTCACAAAACAAAATGTGTATGAGATGCTCAGTGGAAAACCAGTGGTCTCTGAACACTTTCACCCAGAACATATTTAAAGGCTTCACAAGAATAATAAAATGACCACATTGTGAGGGGACAGAACCTTGTGGCAGAAAATCAGACTGAATGTGGTGGGTGCAATGAGCAGCTACTATGTGCTTCAACCTCAGCTCTCTGTGGCCCTTACATAATCACCAGCCAACTTGTAAAGGGGTGGAGTCTGGCCTGCCAATCAGGTTGCAGCTTGATGACCTCATGTGGAGGCTCAAAGGAGATAAGTAGCTCACTGGAGGCCAGATACACTCTTGGCTTGATTTGTTGCGAGCCACTAGTGTTGACAAGACACATGGAGCTAGCTATTCTAGAGTCCTAGAGATGGAGGAGCCCCAGGGAGACCCCTGTCAGCAATGAGGTGCTTCTACTGCCATAGATCCCCATGACTTTTCCATGGACCTCTGATCTTCCTGCATTCAGCATCATTGCAGGGGTTGTGTACATCTCAAGAAGAATTCACGGGAGGATATCAGGCTAATGGGCTAACACTGAACTCACAGACTTGATCTGGACTAGGCTGGGATGTTTTATTGATGCATAATTACTTCTTGATATAAAGCTCTTTCTTATACACATATGAGTGCCTGTGGATTTGTTTCTCTAGTCAATCCCGACTCACACAATCTCCCATTCTACTAAGCAGAAGAGGGGATAATAGCAACACAAGCTATACAACTCATTGGTCACAATCCACTGTAACACATCCACATAATCATTTAGCCCAAATGTTAAAAAATCATTTGGTGTCAATGGTCTACTTCAGAAGCCCACTTATAAGTCCTCTTATAAATTTTATTTATAAAGTAAAATTTTAAAGTGTATGCCCATACAATAAAAAACTAGAATATATCCTTAACAAGGTAGTTTGGCCAATACTTCAAAATATAAATACATAAGCCACTAAGTGTCAAAATATACTTGAAAATAATGGTTGGTTTGTGGGTTTTATTTGTTTGTTTGTTTGTTTTGGGGGCATATCACTGCCCTCTGGTGGGAGTGGGAGGCCCAGTCTTGCTCCTGGAGAGCTACTGCCCCACACTCAACCACTACACCACCAGCGCTCAGCCCCAGTTTGGGGGTTTTAAGACAGATAACATAACACCTTAGTCTCCTATTTAAAAAACAAGAAAGAGTCAAACTTGAAGATATGGCCAAATTTTACATCAGAGATTACAGTTCATTATTTCAAAAACCAGAAGAAAACGCCATATTTTTCCATCTTCAGTTCAGTCTACATTTGAAGTTCGGCGAGCCTATAGACAGCTGAGAGATACCTGAGCAGAGTACCCCTTTCCCTCCCCACTCTCTGCTTTGGACGCATTTCTACAAACCGCTCCCCTTTTTGAAGTAGGGATGACATTGGGCAGAAGCAAATGACTACAGTATTTAAATATTGAATGAAGGATCAATTCTCAACCACACACGACTCACTGAGGTTTTGCTATTCACAATCATTTTTCAAATCTCACACTAGCTTCCTGTGGAGTCTGGCTGCTCAAGTTTTAGAAATAAATACCATAGACCATTAGCTTCCATTCGAAGCCAGTATTTCAAAGTGAGTAAATGCTTTACTTTCTTTACCACCATATCATAGAAAGATTGCCCCCCACGAGGCCAGGTCATGTAGGGAAACAATCAAAGGTTTGCTTCAAGACTCCATGCACAGAAGTGCTCTCTCACGGGGGTCATTCATGCTGGTTACGCACCTCACCTGTCAAAACTGTACTCTGACAATATAGATAATGCGAAAAACATACGAGAGGTACTAAAATGCTGAAGAAAGACCGGAATTCCAGAAAGCTCTTCCTCGAGCATGCCCGAGTTTTACAGGTGCCAGCCATCCTCCTTGATGACTAAATGCAAAGATCTGTATCAGGTTGGTGAGGGTGACTGCCCTCACTGTAGACTGATAGAAATTTCAGAGCAGTTGTTCACCAGCTACTGTGGCTTCAGGGGGGTACATGTTCCCTCTCAGTAGCCCCAAGTGGAATCTCAGTTGTTTGGAGAATTTTACTGGCAGATAAAGCACCTTAGTAGGGAGGCTGGCTCTGTGCCCCAGGGGAGAGGAACATGAAATGACCCCGCACTGCAGTAAGACAAGAGTGGTTACAGTGCTCAATATCCTGCTGCCCGAATTGATGCACACAAAAGCTTTCAGTTGGTGAATTCTTTCAGAATCTTCAGAATCTAGTCCATTAGTGAGCCATGGGAAAGCAAAAGTGAATTTTTAAAAGTTACCCTTAAAAAAGGGTTTAAAAAATGTTGTGCATATAATGATAAAGTACTAACGCTTTTATAAACCAATTTCATTAATACTCTACCCGTGGGCAGAAAATTCATAAGCATTAGTTCATTGGTCCCATCTTTCTAAAATAAATAGAAAGTGTGCAGTCCTCAAGCCTCGTTGAAGAGACAGAGGAGTCTCTCTCTCTCTTGGGTAATACATAAAATCAAGCAACACACACACACACAATCCATCTTGATTCTTCCCACTCCAAAGAAAACATTTTCTCATTATATTTTGTTTACATGATCTAACTAATTAATAGGAAGAATAAAGTAACCAATTTATTTTTCCTATTAATTATTATGCTACAGGGTTTTAAATCATTTAACATAAGTTATCATATATATTATTAATTCCTAATTCAAAAGCTACCAAACACTCTAAGAACTTAAATTTATCACAATAGATTTTTTTTCTCATTTATTTTACCTAACACAGTGTCTTTACACCCAACTAAAAGTAATTAAGAATGAAAGACAGAAAGATTTTTAATAGTGCTTACTTAGGTTTGGATGTTAGGACAGAAATGAAATGAAGAGGATGATTGTGTGTTAGTCTAGATTGACTAGCGAAACAAAGCCAGAGACACTCATACGTGTGTAAGAGACATCAAGTAGACAGGACGATATGTAACTGCCACAGATTGCTTTGGGTTGGTCGTAGAAAAGGGTATAGAACTGGAATGTGGTTAAGGTTGCAAAACTCAGCAACTACACTAGAAAACAGTGAATATTGAAAAACAATGAAACCCTTTTAAATATATTAAATTGCATTTTTAATATCTCAATAAAGTTAAGGCAAAAGAGGGAAAGTAGCATCAAAGTATAGCATGTCTGCTATATTATATGAATATTTTAAATCTAAGAAAGAATCGAACCTTGGGTTATTAAACATTTTCAACTTTGTGCTTTGCTCCAACGACTCTTCTAGAATAGAACATGACGGCAGATTAAAGAAGTCGACAATTCTGCGAGGGAAACGGAGACAGAAAGCACCATCTTTCCTATCGATCATGGTGTCAGACGGCCTCAAGGAAGGTCCAACTCGTGGCAAGTCTGTGCTCACCCAAAGAAAGCACTGCTCGGTCTGGAGCCCTCCTGACCACTGCTTATGCCGGCCAAGCATTTGAAGCCTTTTTGCTCTTTCGACTGCCGCTTGGATGAGTGTTGTCTGTGGACCCAAGCAAAATTAAATGCTTGACAACAGCAATCTTTTCTCCATTGATCGTCTTGGTGTCTATTGGGCCAGCTATTAGGATTTCCATCTTCTTTTCACTGAGTAGTAACCCTTCCTGAAAGCTGCAGTCCTCGATCTTCATAGAGTACTTCAAGGTCTCCTAATTTGAACGTGTTATCAGATGAGACCAGTCCTTGAAAACACCGTGCTGTTAAGGCCGAGGGTCAGTGAAGCAGAGGTACACTATCAAGACATGCAGCAAGCAAGGTTGTCATTTGCCCACTCAAGTTGTTAACAAGACTCCCTGTTATCCTGATGCAGAGTTCTTCTTGGTATAATCCAACAATTCTAATGATGTGCTTAGCATACAGATTGAATGAACATATCCCGATGTACGCTTTTCCTGATTTTAAACCATGTGGTACTTCTCTTCTGTCCAAACAACTGTCTCTTGGTTCATATATAGGTTCCATATGACCACAATGAAATGCTCTGGAATTCCCATTCTGCTCAAAGTTCTTCATAGTTTGAGCTGATACATCCAGTGGCATGCCTTAGCACAGTCAACAAAACAGAAACAAATATCCTTGGTTTTCACTGCTTTCAGCCAAGATACTTCTGACATCTGCAATGAGAGCTCTCATGCCAAGCCCTGTTCTGAATACGGCGTGAATTTCTGGCAGGTTCCTGTTGGTGTACTATTGTGATTGTCTGCAATGTACTATTGATAATTTGTCTTCAGAAAAAGTTTGTTACATGTAATGCTAATGATATTGTTCAACAATTTCACATTCAGTTTAAATCAACACACTTGTTTGAAATGGGCACAAACATTGAACTCATCAAGTCGGTTTGCCACGTAGCTAGTGCAATACAAGGAAAAGAATGAGTACACAAAAAGTACACTGGGACTCATCAAAATATCTTTTGTAAAATTTGATATGCCATCTGGTTGTATGATCATGAGCAAGATAAGATCTTTAAAAGTTTCTGGACAACAACAACAACAACAACAACAACAACAGAATGTTTCCAAGAAGCAAAGTTCCACACACATCTTAAATACCTTCTTTACTTAAACATGATAAAAAGAAACTGATCAAATGACATCTAATGTTATCATCAAAAATTCCTCAAACCTCAAACTCAATGCCATAGATTCAATGCCAACCCATAGCAATCCTATAAGACTGGGTAAATTTGTCCCTGTGGGTTTCCAAGACTGCGACTCATTCACTAAAATACTATGAAGCTATAATATAATATTAGATAAACTGACTTCCACTGTGAATGATTTTTCAGCCTTCTTTAAAATGCATCATGCTCCCATTTACTGAAAATGTATTTGGAGAGAGTTAAAATGCTAGTATTTGTTTAATATCCTTTTGGTAATTCTCTGTAAGTGTCCTGTTAGCACAAGGTTCAAAACCTGTCTGCTCCCATATAGAATCTTTATGGCGGTTTAATCTGTCCTATAGAATCACTACAAGTCAAACCAGCTCGATGACAATGAAGTAGGTAATGCTGTCTGGGATACATTTTCTTCATTATTCACAAATATATTGACTTTTAAGTGAACCTATGTTTTAGAAATAGTCAAAATCCCAGCATATCCTTGGCATTCAAAAAAGTAACTCTTATTTTTGGTAAGAAGGAAACTAATGAACATCAAGCATCATCCAATGTTCTCTAGATTCAGTGCCAAGTTTTATGCTACGTCTTTATTCATTCATAGGAGCCATGGTGACATGGTGGTTACACAGTGGGCTGCCCATCACAAGGTCGGCCGTTCAAAGCCACCAGGCACACTGCAGGAGAAAGATGAAGTTTCCCATTCCCATAAAGAGTTACAATCTTGGAAACTCACAAGGGTGGTATTAGCCTGTGTTATTACAGGATCACTAGGAGCCAGAACTCAATGGCAGTGGCTTTGAGCTTCATTTATTTGATTATCAGTCCCAAGAATTCTCTACGGAAACTCATTCTACCTCTCAAGATGTATTTCAGATAACACCTTTCTAGAAACTCTTTTCTGACACCTTCAGATCAGAACTTATTACTCCTGCATTCCTAACAACCTCTCAGATTATAAGAAACAAAATGTCTATTGAGGTGATGAGAATGGTTGAGAGATATTGGTAGTGGTTGTCTGACCTTGGGAGTGTGATTAATACTGTTGGATGAAATGGTAAAAATGCCTTCGAACTTTGTTTTACATATCATAGGCCTGAATCAAAGATGTGATTTTTAAAAAGGAATTTTAAATGCTCAGTTCCTTTTGGTCTCATTATTTCTACTCTAAAAATGCATCACAGAAATAATCTGGGTATAGTCAATTATTTAAGATGGTGCCCACCACAAATTCATCATTAAAGAATAATAACCTAAGTATTTACCATCCTGGAATGTCTCAACAAATTATAATGTGGCCGCTTAATGGAATCTTATTTACAGAGTTAAAGAAAAATAACAATATATGAAATATTGTATGACATGGAAGAACCATCTTGAGTTATACATATTAGTAAACCTCGGAAGAAAGCTATACTGCTAACATTACCTCCCCCTTGGTTCCACACAGTGATCAGGCTGGCTTGATGCATGTCGTGTCTGATGGCCTGCATGGGCACTTGGGTCTCATTAAATTCTGAACTGAGAATAAATACTGTCTGAGATAAATATGTTCCACCAAAAGTTATAATTTCTTATAACTCAGTTCCCCCTTTCCTGAATACATACAGGCTTATAAAATCTTACCTTGAAAAGCAGTCCCTCATTCTGTAATATTTTATCCCAAACATACCCCCCAAAAAAGGGTACAATTATGATAGATTGATATCAAAGAGTCAAACCAGTTGCTCTGAGGTGAACTTAAACTCAAAATTGATGGCATTAAAAAGCATAATTTTTTTTAATGCCGAGAACTGTATCTCGGTACTTCATGCCAGTCTTAAGCAAACACAATTGTTTTATTGTCCTTCATCAGCCATAACACAGATGACTTCTTCCCTGACTTTGTCTACTTCCTGCTAATGAAGCAGGATATTTTGTTAATACCCTGATCTACGTCAATCAGCATTATCTCTGCTCCTTGTGCATTCAGTGGATTTTCTGGTGCTGAGTGGGAGCTAATCAATAACCTGGATGAGCCTGCATACAGCAGGAACCACTCATCTACCCAGAGCCTCTGTCACCAACTGGTGGGACTAGGGAGGCAGGTTCACCTTCCTTGAGTTGAGTCTCAGAGAAAACTACAATCAAGTGGAATCCACCTTAAAAAAAATTAACCTTGGTAAACAATCATTCTTAACCAAGGATGGGTATATTTTGAATTCAGACCCAGGAAGTCAAAGTTGGGGAGGCATGAGCACGTTGGAAAAGCCGCTGGGGTGAATGCGGTCTACCTTATAGGTCACTTCAGGGGTACAGTGAGGATGATGAGAACATGAAGACCTTCAAAGGTCACAGAGCACTCAATGTTCAAGGCACTGTGTCAGGCACATCACCAGAACCACACACTGATAACAACAAATGGAGCCAGAACACATGCATTGATTATGTAGCATTTCTACCATTATGCATACATAGGCACATCTAGCTATATAAAGTTGTTTGTCAAAATGCCTCTATGAAAAAGAGTGTCAAATGGACTAATGCACCACTCATTTCCAAAAAAGGAAGCCGCCACACTGGAACCATTTGCCCAAGGTCACGTCCCTGGCAAATGGGAAAGCTAAGATTCTGTGACTGCACAGTCTGATTCTACTTTAGAGTGACTCCTCACTTCCATTAAAATACTCTCACAACAAATTCATTGAAATGCCTTGCTTTACATGGAAAATGTAATTTTACATGGTCTGCTTATGTCCCTTGTACATATCTTTGGTGCAGAGCAGCCACACAGCTTTATGAATTGAAGTGTAAAGAAAAAAATCCTTTCATTTTTTTAATAAAAGGATCCAGTCTAGAAGGGTAGACAAGTCTTTTGTTTCCAGGTTGTTGTTGTTGTTGTTTTAAGGAATGATTATGTGCTTTTAAATATAGTGCTAGAAAGTGTTATTGAGGTATTACAGAACTAGGCTTGGTGAATAAATGTAACTTATGAATTCAAAAACAAAACCAACTACATCAAAATGAACCAACCCTTTAAAAGAAAAATGAGTTCTTTAAAAAAATCTATCATATACATTCAAACTAGGAGAAAAAATTTGATCTCTTAAACTATTATACCAAATTCAAACACCAAAATAGTTTTAAAAGACTATTTCATTCTTTTTTAACTACTTAGAGAAAATACTTCCTCACTAGAAAACAAGCAGCAATAAAATATCACTGATCTGTTACCTTGCTGTAAAATGAAATTATTGAATGAAAGGATTCTCAACATTTCTTTATGCTTCAGGATTCAATAGCCTACATCTTAGATTCTACATCGTAAGTTTCTTTAGACAATGAAATGCCCAGAGATAATTTAGAATGAAAGCATATTTGCTACCTAGCTGGCATAATCTATCTTTCTATATGTTATATGGTGTCTGTCACATTTGGGTCAGGTACAGTTCTTAAAGCTCTCTGAGGGATGGTCACCTTTTATTGATGATGCAAAGGCATTTGACTATGCGAATCATAACCAATTATAGGCAGCACTGCAAAGGATGGTGATTCTAGAATTCATTGTTTTCATGTGGAACATGTACAAGACAAGAGGATACTCTGGGTTCAAACTCAGGAAAAGTGTGCATCAGCATTGTGTATTTCTACTCTATTTATTCAGTCTGTAGGCCCAGCAAGTCATTTGGAAAACTGGAGCCTATGGGGCGCATGGCATCAGGATGAGAAGATTCCTTCACACGAACAGGCAGACGGCATGGCACAACCGCGCTGCACAACAGGGAACAGTGCTTGAAGCACTTACATCCCCCTACAGACCCAGACAACAGAATTCAGTATGGATGACACTTCTACATCAAGGGGAAAAAAATTATCACAACTGGACCAAGAAGCCACAGTGCACTAAATGGAGAAAAGCATGACCTTGTCGAGGAATTCCTGTGACTTGGATCCAATATCAACTCCCATGGACACAACAGTGAAGAAACCAAAGGATGTACCTTACTGGTGAAATCCTCAGGGGGAAAAAATTCTTTATGATGTTCAAGGATTAAGGTTCCCTCATATGCATATGACAGCTGAATATTTCAGAAGAAAAATCAATGAAAAATGATGCATTTTGCATGTGGTGTTGGTGAGTTTATTGAAGCAGTATAGCCAGAATGCTCCTTAGAAGGGAGGCTGGTAAGACTTTGTCTCATGTACTTTGTACATATTATAAGGTGAGACTAGTCTGGAAAATGACATTGTGCTTGGTAAGTAGAGGGACAGTAAAACAGGGAAAGACCCTCAGAAATGGATTGACCCATTAGCTTCAACAATGTGTGTGTACATAGTAACATCGATGAGGATAGCAAGATGGAGCAGTATTTCTTCTTTTTTGTGCAGGAGTGTACAGCTATGAGTTAAAGCCAACTTGATGTCAGTTAACAATAAGAGCAATTTAAAATCAATTGTTGGCACACTGGATCTAGAATCAGGTAACTTGTTTTTAATACAAGTTATGCTACAGACCAGCTGAGCAACTACTGGTGTTCTCATTAAACTGCCAATTTAAAAAACTAGCTCCTACATTTGTTACATGGGGATAATGGCAATTTCTTCCCAACCCATCTCATAAGGAGAAACTGTAATACAAGCCATTAGTACTACATGTATTAATGAGGACGATACACCGTAACATCTAAAACACTAATATCGCAGGCAAATCTTTTGAGGCGTTATAATTTTTTTCCTATTAAAACTCACCCTTATTTTATTGCTGTACTCAACCACTTTACTCTTAATCTGCTCAAAGCAAAAGCAAAATTATACTTTCTTGTGGAAACAGTCGAACGCTTTCTTCCAGCTGATGTTTTTCCAAAAAGCGTGCTTACACTGTACTAAACCTTGCTTTCACTTCATTCATTTATGAAAGCATGAAGAGGCACTATGGGTCTGATCAACGAGCCTTATTAGCATCGCTTAGGGTTCCAAAGAACGAACAAACTAGAATATAGGTCACAGGAAACCTTCAGATACACTTTGCATGCTTACCTGTTCCGATTATGCATGCTCCTTTACCTGGCCCAGAGATGAAGGAACTGTGAAACGGCAAAAGCTACCATGGCATGAAGTGTTCCGTAAGCTTCACCCTTACGGCAGGTGCTCTAATTGCTTACTTTAGAGAGCTAAAAGTCAACCGCCCAATATACTACGAGAAGCTCATAACAAATCGTAAAAGGGAAGAGACAATGTCTGTACATGGACTACCTAGTCTGGAAATTGTCACTGGGATTGTGACCCACTTTGTCCCTCAGATTAACCATCAACAATGCAATCAGCATTATCAAGCAATGTCCCCCCTTATTTCATAAATAATTTTATAGCTCTTATCACCATCCATACATCAATTATATCAAACTCCCTCACACTTGTGAACGCTGGGTAATTTGTCAATTATTATTTTCATTTCTAACACCATCCATTTCACTTCACCCATACAATGCCCTACAATAAGGGAACTTTTTAACCATCTCGAGAATCCTACCCACCACACAGGAAGAAGGACTTGCTGCTTATTCCTGGCTTGCACAAGTATCGCTGTTCCACACCTGCCTATAGAATAGTGCTATCCTATCAGGTGAAAGAATTACCTAAAAGGCAGTCTGAAAGTGGCCTTGAGTACTTTTTTGTTCTGTTTAGCAGCAAAGTATGACATCAGATCTAATTATACTGCTCTTGGTGAAAAGTCATTTTGAGTCTGATGAACAAAATGTTAACTTTTTTTTGGCATCACTGCTCTCCGGTGGTGGGAGTAGGAGGCCCAGCCCCACTGCTGGAATTGAACCTCGGTCCCAGTGGGCCACAGTCACGCGCACAACCACTACGCCACCGGGGCTCAGCCCCAATGTTAGTTAATTAAAACACGATTTTTCTTAAATTCGGAGATAAGCATTAATCTAAGAGCTATGGAAAATCAATGTAGAGAGTCATCAAAAATAGCACTATTGTTTTTGGAAGCCACAAGAACACTTATAACCCTAACAGTGGTGATTCAAGTATTGGCAGACCAGGAAGTACAGAAAGGCTGGGGGCAGAGTGCTCAAGCATGTGGCTGCTACACAAAAGGTCAATAGCTCAAACCCACCATCCGCTCCTTGAAGAAAACTACTGGCAGCCAGCTCCATAAGAACTGCAGCCTGAGGAAGCATTATGGGGGAGTTCTATTGCCACATCAGGTCCACATGAAGCAACCTGAGCATACCTCAGAGACAAGGAGATGGGTTAGATGTAGTCAAGGAGATGGGTGAGAGGTAGTCAAGGAGATGGGTGAGAAGTAGTCAAGGAGATGCGTGAGAAGTAGTCAAGGAGATGGGTTAGAGGTAGTCAAGGAGATGGGTTAGATGTAGTCAAAGAGACGGGTTAGATATAGTCAAGGAGATGGGTCAGAGGTAGTCAAGTTCTCCTGCAGTTGACATTTTCTCCCACTAAATCTCATCTTTCATACATTTTCTAACCAAACCATGAGTTCTCATGAATCCAGAGGCCAACAATATTTCAAAGAATCGAGTGTGCGTCTTCTTCCAGGACGGAGGACCGTGTTGATCTTTTCTATGGCTCATGGTATAGCTAGCTGTGGGTTGCCTCTCTGATAGGAGGGCAGGTGGTGCTATTAGGTAAATGTTGGACTGATAACTGTAAGGTTGACAGAATCCATCGACTGCTCCGTGGTAGAAAGATGATACTGTTTGCTCCCTTGAAGATTGATAGCCCCAGAAACTACCTTAGTTCACTGTGAGTAGGAACAGACTTGAAGATGCTGGATTTTGTTTTGGGTCTCTATCTGTGGAGTCTGAGAACTGGCATAGATATTTATATAATTCAGGATCACGTCAAGACACCTAAAGCTATATGTTCCCAGAACAATTGAGGATTTATTTATCCAAGGATAACAGTTTTCCACCTTAAAAAACAGTGGAAGACTTAGTAACAAGAAAAATAAATTTTAACTGTATGAAAAGGTGAATCGATCCAGCAGCAGCTCTTCAGGAGCAAGGCTGGGCTTCCTACTCCCACCAGGGCAGTGATGCCACCAAAAAAACAAAAACAAAAACAAAAGGTGAATCAATTAAAAATACACTATTCCAAGTTTTCTTTAAAAGCATATATCATGGCTGAACACTGGTGGCGTAGTGGTTGTGCATGGGACTGCAGCCCACTGGGATGGAGGTTCAATTCCAGCAGCGGCTCCACAGGAGCAAAGGCTGGGCCTCCTACTCCCACCACCAGAGGGCAGTGATGCCCAAAAAACAAAAAACAAAACAAACAAAAAAGCATATATCATATATACTGGAGTAATAAGCTGAGTTTTTCAGCACATTTTAATGTTGCTTTTGTGGTAAAATTAGGTGTCTTGGTGGCTATTCAGGTTGGTTTACACTCAAGTATATGTGATATTCAAACTTATTTAGGTTTGAATAAAAGGACATCACACTTAGAGATAAAAAACACTACATAAACTTATTCCATACATGAACCTGAAAACCTGTTCAGATACAAAGTGTACCCTTGGTGCTCAAACATTGGTGTGGTGATACTGTGAACATCCAAGATGCTACTGAGCCTGTGTGAAAGGAACATACACATACACACACACGATCCAGCTTTGCTGCGTGTCTCTCTCAAGTCTTCAAAATACTGAGAGGGCAACAGCTTCTCTGGGTAGCACAGATCGACTTTCCAAAGATGACTTTTGAGAGTCAGCCCTATCCACAAAATCTGAGCAGGCCAGAAAGGCAGGGTTTCACGGCACGTTTATCTCGAATGACCAACAAAAGAGTGTACACAGACAACAGAAAGTGAAAAGGTCAACCGAAGGGACAAAAAAGAGTCAAAAGTAAGAACAAAATCATTCTCCACAATATTTAATACATGATCTGGGCACTAGCATTGGCATTGACTCGAGGGCTGTCAGGTTAGGTACGTATTTTTAAATGACTATGCATCATAACTTATTCGAGTTATTGAGGATTCTGTTATACTTGGAGCCACAATCAACACTCAGGGAGGCGCAGTCACGAAATCAAACAGACACTCAATGGGCAAATCTACTAAAGTCTTCCTTACAGTGTTAGAAAGCAAAGATGTCACTGTGAAGAAAAGGGTGCACCCACCCAAGCCAGGATATGTTCAATTGCCTCAAATGCCTATGAAAGCTGGACATGGAGTAAGGAAGACCCAAGGAGAAGGGAATCATGTGAATTATGATGTTGGCAAAGAATATATCATAAACTACCCAAAGAACAAGGAAATACCCCTTGGAAAAGGTACAGCTAGGTGATTCCTAAAAGAGATGGATAATACGTCCTCCCATGTACTTTGCGCCAGTGATCAGGAGGGGGGTGTTCCTGGAAAAAGACACATCGTGCTTGGTAGAGTAGGAGGCCACCGGAAAACAGAAAGACCTTCACTGGGACGGACTGGCACAATGGCTGCAACAATGGGCTCAAAGGCAGAGATAACTGGGAAGATGGAGCACGTCCAAGCTCGGCTTTGCTCTGCTCTGTAAGGGGTCACTCTGCTTCTGAAGAGGCTCCTCAGCACTTAGCCGTAACCTAAGAGCAACATGTCATATGCTTACTGCTCGGATCACACAATCAAAACCATCTGAAGACGGTTAAGCCATGTAAGCATATGGAGGTTATACTACTTCAATCGACACTTTAAAAATGTGAAAGTCATGAAGAACTGAACTCATAACACAAATTATTTTTCCACTTTTCTCATTTTTCTACAATGGTTCGTATGCCAAATCTACTTTATGAAACAATTACTTATAACACGTTTTCAAGTCTTATTTTTAAGTGGAAATTGGCATGAAGCAAAACAGGACATAGAAAATGCTACCATGACTGAATGTAAATAAGCTCAATCAAATTTTAATCCAATATTTTAGTGATCAAATAATCACATAGCAATAAGCTCTTCTATATTTCCTAATCAATGTCAGCTTTGCTTTCACTGAGCTCAATTATTAAAAAAAATTATTTCTTACGGACACTAATATTTAAAAGTAATGAGGCAATCAAAACCAAATCTGGACAAATGACCTTAAAGCGCAGGGTAATTTTAGGTCCTTGGGGCAATTTCAATGCTGCTAATTATATCTCCAAGTAACCAGCACTTGGGTTGCCATCTCCTGCCCAAATTTTATGAACTGTATAACCAGGAAGAAATATTTTTAATTAAAGGCAAGGAACACAAATGAATGGGCAAAGAGCTTTGGAGCAGGGTAGCTGTTTATACTCTGGGTACTGAAATCACATGTCTCTTTCCATACTGCCCCCAACACACACACACATGTACACAAACAAACATGCAGGGAGGGAAACAAACCATGGAATGAGAACATTCTCTATAAATTTTCAACTCTGTATCACATAAATTGCTTTCGGGTGACAAAGACGTATGAGAGCACGCAAAGAAACCCAAAGTGCCACTGGGAAAAAGTCTCTTAGCAAATCAGATAGACCACATCCTCTATAAAGAGAGATCTTAACACGGGAGTACAGGGGGGAGAGAAATACCGACAGGCATGGCATTTCAGCTTCGATCTGAATTTCAAGTCATCAACATTTCGGGGTAGCATTCATTTGAGTCTGAACATGGACCTACAATAGACTGCCTCTTATCTTTATAGGGTACCACTGAAGACAAAGTCTGGTGGTTAAAACACGCAGCCGTGGACCAAAAGGCTTCTGGTTCGACACCAGGCTGTGTGGCAGGAGAAAGATGTGGTGGTCTGCTTCCAAAATGATGCGCAGCCTTATTCATGCCCTGGGGCAGCTCTCTCCTGTCTTATAGGCTTGCTATGTGGCAAAATAGACTCGGCGGCAGTGGGTTTAAGTTTCAGTTAATACTGAAACTTTACAGCATTTCCTTTCTAAGAAGTTAAATTTAGAGACTGTAGGTGGTATAAAAGGAGACACAGCCATGTAGCATTTTACAATTTATGGGGATTTGTAGCTCCTTAAAGCAAATAAACACCAGCCTATCCACACGTTACTGATATTTAAAATACAGGGTTTAGAAATACAGTATTTTCTGCTGGCATAGCTAGAATGATAAATGCCCCAATCAAAAAGAATTATTTACCAATGTCAGTCTTTGACAAGGCAACTTAATCAACATTTAGTTCTGCGACTAAGTTCTATTTATTATTGTATGCATTCAAATAGGTCACAGACTAAAGTAAGTTTTCAAAATAAAACCAGGGGTGTCAAGTTAATGTGTTTCTAGCTCGGATATTTCATAATCTCAGTGCCAATTCCCAATCTGGTTTCCAACTTCTGGAGCTGAAATCGCATCTATCCCTGACTTATATTGACACCTGCTGGAAAGGGCTGGAACTGTGCTTCCTTTCACAAACTGGACAGTTGTTAATTTTACATAATTTGGAAAGAATATATGCGAGGTAACATTTCAACTGTAAATCACATCAGTTTCATTTTCTGAAAGAGAAAAATGGTACTTTGTGTTCTAAACATGTGTTTCAATGCTTTATTAGAAAACCATAAATCTCACCCCAAGTGGAACTCTGAGGGGAAATTAATTTATCCAAAGACTTCGGTAACTTCACTTTTGCTTATTTGGGTAGTCTAATCATTTTGAAACTGATGAACTGTCCCAAATACATGATTTCCATTGGTCCATAAATTGGTCCAATGGTCCAAGGTATTAACTTAATATCTTGATGGCAACATTTGAGGTAAATATCTGGTTTTCTGAAAGCATGCAAACAAATGGGACAGAAGAATGTCCCAGCTAGAAAAATAGATGCTTTGTGCATCTTCATGTTTGCCTTTCAAAAAGCAAACATTTGCAATTTAAAACGAGCTTTCCTTTTCTACTCACAAAACTGCCTTTCTGTGAAATAGCAACTTACACTTCAGCAAAATGAATGTACTCAGTGAAGCTCAAACAACATACTGAAATAACTATGCTTATTAATTTTGGCAACTAAGTTATTGAGTGGTTAACATTCAGCTTTAGTTAACTTCTCCCACAAACAAAAACAAAAATCCGAAGCATGCATGCAAAATATTTCTCAACTCCCCACTACCATAACCTGTGTCCTAAAACTTTTTTTTTTAAACAGTGGTAGACAGATATTTACTTGGTCCAAATGAAGAAATACCAACATGATAAAGTAAATTTTGTTTTTCTCCAATTGAGCGCTATATAAGCACCATTGAAGTGCTTGGCGATGCCTCATTTTACATCATGAGAAACAATAATATTGACCTGGAGGCAGCCATTCCCCTGACAGATGAGTCGGGGCAGAGGGAAACACATATCCTCACGGAACTGAAGGAAATGTGGGGCTGTGTCCATGGTTTTCCAATTCCTTCCTTCCTTTTGCCATCAAATCACTCCTAAGGTTGGTCGAATGAGAATGGCAATCATAATTCAAGCCAAATGCTGAAAAACAATATAACAAAACTTTCACAAAGATAGAGCAGGACTCCGTGAATGATTTCAGTTTAAGATGATGTGATATTTGGCTACATTTTGCAACTGTGAAACAAGTTGCCTTCTGAAAGTCCACCAAACCTACCTGTCCAACAGACATTTACTTCTTCAAGTTCAACTTGGATAACCTGAGCTTCAAGAACACAAGAATTATCTTTTGAGAAAGAGATGACAATCTCTTGGGGCTTTTCAAATGTATGGAAAATTTTAATTGACAAATACAAGCAATTATACAGAAGGACAATTTTTAAGCAATCCAGTAAGAGAGGAATGTAAACACATCTTCCACATGTACTGAAATGAACATAAAAGTAATGGAGACTGTACAATACGAAGACCCAGCAAAGTACCCTGGAGGTAACAGGTCTTAATGAATGTGGTTTTGACATATTTTCTCCAAACAGTTCAGCAGCACATCTCAGAAGACAAGGCGTTTGACAATTGCAAAATAAAACCAGCCCTGACAAATGAGCGGCATTTATTTCTGACTCCTAAACAAATTCCAATTAAAGTGGTTCCCTGGCCATCTTTACCAGCAGTAACTAAGGCATCTCTCCTTGATAGGGGTCCCGGGAGGTTAAGGTTTTGAGCCTGAATCAAGAGTACCATTAGCAGACACCCAAGATCTGATGTGCAATCACTCAATTACCTTACAGAGCTTCTGATACCGGGGAGACGACACGGCCATCCTTTGTAAGCGATGCAACAAAACCACAACTTTCTGCAGCGACGTTCTCACCACGGCCATCATTTTAAGTTTGCCACACTTCTGGAGGCACCTCCGAATTTGCATTATAAATGAAGAGCAGGCATCATTTCCTCCTGGCCACTAGACCAGGATCTGCCAGTTCTCGGAGCATGCTCGCTTCCCAGAACGCATTTGAGAGATACAGGGGTGGAGGGGCCGGGTGGGGGGAGAGGCTGGTCTTCCTCCTTCAACTTCTTGGCAATTTAACCCTCTGGGTGTCGACGCCACACAGGAAAAACCCCCCGCAGATGCTCTCAGCCAGCGCTCGCACCGCCCGTCGTGCACCGAAAACGAAGCAAGTTGTTGGGCAGCCAGACGCTGCCTGCTGCCGGAGAGGAAGGAGTACGCTCCGGGAGCCAAGAAGGTTATTAAGAGAAACATTAAAGCCACAGCGACGAAGCAGACATCTCCTGGGAACAGAGTCAATGTGGCACCACCGGGCACGCCTTAGAGAAAGTGACAGTCCCTCTCTCCTCTGAGGGCGACGCGCTCCCGCCCCGCCTGGCTGCGGCGCTGGCAGGGTGCACTGGGCGAGAGTAACAAGCCGCTCTCAATCTCAATCCCCCGGGGAGCAGAGTGCCACTAGATCAGGGGCCAAGACCTCTCACACAAACACACAAACACAAACAAAAGAATACCTGGGGAGAAGGGAGGGGTTGCAGGGCTTTACCTAAGCCTTCTGAGAGCTGGCCAGCAGGCGCACATCCTCTTACCCAGGAAAAAAGCCCAGATGAAAGATGCAAGTCCAAACTCCTCCAAGGATGGGAGAACATTATGGAAAAACAACAAAGTCCGCAATTCCTTTGCCACCTCATCTTCAGGATTACCATCAAGCTGCCTTCACTTGACATGCAAGAACACTTTAAGGCCACCTGAAGTTTGCATGTTTCCATGGCTGTGTGCACACTGGAGACACGTGTTACGTGTCACTGGCTGAAGACCAGCAAATATCAGCTGGAGAGAAGTATTGATCGGAAATGCGGTTCCTTTTTTAAAGATGAGAAAAGTCACCGGTGATGGGACCAAGGGGCAGAAATAGGACCCGAATATTTCTAGTTACAAGTATCCTGCTCAAATGAATAGTCTTTCTCTACCACTGTCATGATTCCTTAGTAGAAATAACTTAGAAAGGGCACCTCATCCGAGGAAGCATGCCTATGATGTGTTCCTTAAGTATGCACACTTAAGTGGGCGCCAAAGAGGTGTTTTAAAGTACTTGTCTCTCTTTTTTTACACCACTGCCTTCTCTGTCTTTTATTTTGCAGAACGAAAAGTCCTTTACTGGGCCTTCATCATAGAGATGTGTTTATCCAGCAAGACTCTCAGTGGGGCTGTTGTTTTTCCCCTCAGAGGTCTCTACTGAGAATCTCTACTGCCTCCCTCTGGCTCAGCTAGCAATGTCAAGAAAGCTGTGTGCAGCCAAGCCCTGCGGAGGTACTGTTAATGACGTCAAAGAAATGATCAGGTTACGGGGTCCACATACAGGGAAAAGAAAGGAAGGCCGCAGTGATTTCTTGGACCAGAAGGGGAAGAGTGGTTGTGGGATGGGGATTTCATGTTGGGGTGATGAACTGATTCTACAATTGGCGCTAAGTCTGTGAGTGTATGGGACCCCGGAACCCATTCAATGGCACATTTCAACAGAGTGGGTGGTAGGGAATATAACTCATCCCTCAATAAGCTGTAAATTAAACATGAGTTCATCATTCTTGTTCCTGAACCAGTATCGGGGGAGGGGGGGCTTTCTTGAGACAGGTCATCACTCCACACTGTACCTGCAAATAGAATACTGGGTTTGAGGAGACTCAGGAGTCCTCAAACTTTTTAAACAGGGGGCCAGTTCACTGTCCCGCAGGCCATTGGAAGGCTGAACTATAGTAAAAAATAAAAACTATGAACAAATTCTCTGCGGGCCCCAAATGAGTTGGCTACGAAGCAAGACAGCAGTGGCAGCAAAAACACCTGGCAGACTATATAAATGTCCTCAGCGGGTCGCATGTGACCCGCAGGCCATAGTTTGAGGACCCCTGCTCTAAGACAATCTATACAAAGAAAGTCTATACTCATGGAACAAGATGCTGAAGATTCTGCTAAATAGGGACACGGGAAATGAAAATACAACAAGCTGCACATACTAATTATTTGAGCATTAAACAGCCACCGATTATTTACGTCGGCCACCCAATAACAACATCAGTGCAGGAGGGTTTTACTTAGGAAAGAATCTAACATCTCAATTAATTGGTACTAAATCTAAAACTTAAATTTTCTTTTTCTTTCTTTCTTTTTTTTTTTTTTTTTTTTGGTTTTTGTGGGCATCACTGCCTCTGGTGGTCATGGGCGCTACCCAGCCGTCACTGGATTTGAACCGCCAAGTCCACGGGCTGCAGTTCCGCACTCAACCACTTACGCCACCGGGGCTCAGCCCTAAAACTTAAATTTTTAAGTCGAATTAGTAATAATAAATGTCTTAGAACACAGTCAAGGACCTGAAGACTAAACAAGCATTTGAATCAATAAAATGGTTGGTGAATCAACAGTAACAGGTTTTCACTCAAAAGCAAAATATAAAATAAGTCTTTACATCTTTGGCTAAATTCTTGTATCTGAATACAGATCCAGAATAAGAAAGACATACTGGGTATTCTGGGTAAAATTGTGCACCCCAAAAGATTTGTTGAAGTCCTAACACCAGGCCCATGTGAAGGTGGCGTTCTTTTGAAATCTGGTCTTTGCAGGTCAAAGTAGTTAAATGAATGTGAGGTCCTACTGGCGTTGGGTGTGTCCTAAGAGAAGAGCAGAGGGAGAGCTGTGTGAACCACAAGGAAAATGCTAGGTGAAGACTGAGGCATGAATTGGAATGGGAAATTAACCATTAAAGGAACACCAAGTTCTGGAAACTGGAAGACACAGTTTCAGAGTTTCTTCAGAGAGGACATGTCCCTGATGACACCCTGAATTCAGACTTTCAACGGCCACAACTCTGAGAAAATAATTTTCATAAATCAAGCTGACCGTGGTACATTGTGTAAAAAATTAATTCATCAGGGATCTCCTCCTTGGGATTACTCAAATGCATATGAATATTGTCAAAATGGAAGCCACCATCCCATTGCACACCCCACTAACTTCTGCCCAGACCTTTTCTTCTCCTAGAGTCCCAATCTCATGCCTTAATAGCACCTGAAAATCTTTCTGATTTCTCCCTCTCCCCCCTATTGTGTAGTCTTCACACTCCAGTCACCAGGTGTGTACTGCCGCCATGCCTCTGCTGTGGTCATCTCTGCTTCTAGCCTGGACAGCTGACCCAGCATGCTAAAAGATGTTCTGCTGCCCAGATGGAATCCATTCTCCCTCATGCCATCAGCCAGATGCACATAGAGTAGAAATGTCAGCGCATCAAACTCATGCCAATATCCTTTAACGACTTTCCCCCACTTCCACTAGTATAAAATATAAAATGGTATAAAAGACCCTCTGTAACAGTGGTTCTCAAACTTCCTAATGCCGCAACTCTTTAATACATTTCCTCATGTATAGTGACTCCCAACCATACTATTATTTTCATTGCTAGTTCATAACTGCAATTTTGCTACTGTTATGAATCATAATATAAATATCTGATATGCAGGGTATATTTTCATGGTTATAAATTGAACTCAAAGCATAGTGATTAATCATAAAATAATATGTAATTATATATTGTGAAATATTTATGTTTCCTGATGGTCTGAGGCAACCCCTGTGAAAGGGTTGTTCCACCCTCAAAAGGGTCGAGATCCACATGTTGAGAATTGCTGCTCTAAAAGAACCACTTGATTCTCCAGATTTTGCTCTGTCTCCTGCAAGCATCCCAAAGTTGCAGTTTTCTATTGACACTGGCTCTGCTGAGGATGAAAACCCACCGGCTTCGAAGCAGAGCAAAGTTACAGAAATACCGAACAGAAATGGCCTGTATCAAGCACCTTTCTAAAATGCATCTTCATCTTCCATGGCCTTTCCAAACTATCCTTCCTAGTCACTTCAGACCGAGAAACCATGTCTTCATCTTCCTAAGACAGAAAGCCATATAAGCCGTGAATGAGTTATGCAAGCCATACTGCAAACACCTTTTATGCAGAGTTCACATATCCCACAATCCTTATTTCAGCCTTGTAACATGCACGCAGATTGCCCACCACCGCTTCCACCAGCACACTGCCACCAACACTAGAAAATGTACTTTGCGATTTCAAATACTTGTGCATGTTAATTTTCCTTCAACAAAATTCTTTCCCAAATTTTAATTTTAAGCATTTGTGCACTGACACAAGTCACATATACAAAAAGAGCAAAACTTATTCCCCGTACCTCAAAAAGACTCAGCTAAAGATCGAAGTCTTTCAACAACCATTTGCCTGTTTAAAAAAACTAAAAATTCAAACTTACTACATTGAGTTGATGCCAACTCAGAGACCCTATATAAAGTGTCCAAAATAAAGTTATAAAGAAATGTAGAGGGCTGTTTGTGTGTGTTTAATAAACATTTAATAAAGAATCAGGAGGATGGAAAATATTGCAAATAAACATATGGGGAAATCCTCAATGAAAACAAAATATGTTTACTTGTAGATTAAAGAGATTTTTATAGACTCTTAATAAATGCTTCCTTTAATATGTCTGAAGAGCCAAAATGAATTTTTTTAGGAACACTAAATACTTTTTGAGACACAGTTTTTATAACTATTCTGGATTTCTGTCATTTAGCCAGCAACCTTTTGTCCTCGATATTGTTTGTTTACATTTATCCTTTCCATAGTTTGAAAATCCATTAAGAGGAGCTTGGGCTATGGTCAGAAAATATCCCAAAATAAAATGTGCTAAAAAAGCATTGTTAAAATAAAAAGTAAGGCTGCGTTTTGTTAGTGCGTATTCCTTACTAAGGATCATTTCAAATGCCTTCTGTTGATTTTCTAGAAACAGCTTCCTACTCAAGATCAGTGAGGATGGACTCACAGGTAGAACAACGTGAGCCAGACACAGGACCAGGCTCTGTTTCCTTCTGCTGTGCAGAGTCGGTGAGAGTCAGACCCGCCTCAGCGGCACAAAGCCACGACATCTAAATGCGCAGCGTAAGTATCTGATGACATCAGCACCATCACATCAGGCAAGTGCTCTAGACTAGCTTGATCTTTTTTTTTCAAGTGGTTCATATTACTCTTGGGCCTCTCTGCAGTCAGAGCTTCGTATAACCATCAAAAGTCAGGCTATTGCTAAACATTTTATCCATTAACATGTGTGGTTACCATGTGTGGTTTTGGAGATGGAGACAAAAGAAAAGCTGGAACACCAACACCACGTCAGGCCCATTCCCACTTCACAGCAATGGACGTAGGCAAAGGGTTCCATCGAATTAATTCTGGAAAACTCAAGAGAAAGACACCATCATGGTGCTTGTGCATGGGAAGAAGCCATATGTAAATGTCTTCCCCAAAGGGAGCTTCTTTGCTTCTTTTTTTCGGACATCACTGCCGGAACTGCCCTCTGGCGATGGGAGTCGAAGGCCCAGCCCCACTGTTGGAATTGAACCTCCGTCCCAGTGGGCCGCAGTCCCGCGCACAACCACTACGCCACTAGGGCTCAGCCCAAAAGGCAGGGTTTTTTTTGTTCTTTAGCTTTTTTTTTTGTTTTTTGGGGCCTCATTGCCCCCTGGTGGTGGGAGTAGGAAGTCCAGCCTTGCTGCTGGATTTGAACCTCCAACCCAGTGGGCCGCAGTCCCGCGCACAACCACTAAGCCACCGGGGCTTGCTTCTTTTTTTCAACCTGACAACTTCTTGATAAAAACAATTTCCAACTTAGCAAAAATCTCTAAGAACAAATACAGTTCCAAAAAAGCCTACTATATCCACATAAGATTCACACTTCAAAAATGCCCTTTGATATTACAAGAGGAAAGAGTGTCCAAGAAGGTATTCAATGGGGGCCATCACCCTGGATTTCAAAGGGGTAAGATGAAGGCCTAAAGCGTTTACTTAGAATTTGTACGAAGAGCGAAGTGGAGGCAGCACTGTGTGAGAACATCATCTCCACCCTTGGAAAATCAAGCAATCCACTGGGAAAGGCTTGAACCCCTGAACCTGTGTCCATGACATCTCAAAAGTCACCACGGGCAAATAGATGTGCGAACAGGACCATAAGGAAACCATTGGAATACGTTGACCAGGGACTTCCCTATTGAGATGGCCTTGGAACCACATTGTGGAAAAAGCATTTATGTATGGCAAGAGTAGACCATTCCATTCAAATTAAACAAGAGGTTCAAGGGCGCTGCAGCAGCAATAACCCAAACCAAACTCAGTTCCAGAGTCGCTTCTGATTCATGGCAACCCTACAAGATAAAGTCAAACTGCTGCTGTAACTGTAACTCTTCATGGAGTATAAAACCTCATCTTTCCTCCAAAAAGCAATGGTGGTTTCCAACTGGGCATCCTCTGCATTGCAGTCCAACTCAGTGCACGAGGCCCCCGGGGAAGCAGCAATAGGAGGGGCGGAGAAGAAGGCTCACACATGCTTTCTGGGAAGGTCTGGCATGAACATAGATAGCTCTGGTTGGAGAAATGTCAACCTCATGAGGCTCAGCCTAAACAGATAATCACGGAATCAAGAGAAAGGCATCCAAATAGTGCCTTCTTTGGATGCTGATATTCTTAGCTGTAAATAAGCTACAGTGCCTTTGTGGCTTCTATGGTAAGTATTTCTAATACGTGGGAAAATCAACAGCTTCATGTGAAGGGGAAATGCCCTTATAATTTAGGATTCAAAAAGGGCACTTGTAAGGGGGCTGTGCAGACCAAAACAGAAAACAAGAGTATCTATAAGCCAGCCAAGAGTCTAAATAAGTAATGCTTCCAGAAAACAAGGTACTTTTTCCTCTGTTATTAAGTAAAAGGATGTTATCGGTCTTGTTTCAACCTCCCAAGGTAGCCCAGGTTTAACAATAATGGAACGAGTTGACAACTGTATCTTGTAAGGACTGCAGACAAGTCACCAGCCCAGAGACTGCATGCCATTTCCCAGCTGCGCACCTGCATCTGCTGTTTGAGCTCCCGGGCCAGAGGGTTGTCCTGCAGAGCATTCTCTCTCTGCGAGGCGTCGGCGAGCACGTTCACTGTGGCTTCTGCTTCCTGTATCCACTTGAGAAAGTTCTCCAGGTCCCTGCGAGAGGCCTGCACGGTTCTCAGCTCAGCTTCCAAGGCACTCTGTCGGTCAGTGAGGCTGAAAGAAACAATGTGACAGGCATGGTTCCATTACTTACTGCATGACATGCCACACACACACACACACACACACACACACACACAAATCCACAGATGCCTACAAAAAAACATGTCTACTCAAGTCATCTTCAGGACCTGGTGGGATTATTCATGTGACACTTGAACAAGTGTTCATGAAAAAGCAGGGTGCATTGTGGATGGCACAAACAATTAACGTCCTGGCGGCTGGCTCCAAACCGGCAGCCTTCTCAGTGAGATGTCAACTAAGTCCACTTGGGAAAAGCACACCAGCATCCATGACCCATGGACTGTACACCTATAATCTGAAGTCTAAGAAGGGAATAATATCAGAGGTTACATTGTGAGATTCTGGCTGGAAGAAGGCTATGGGTGACAGGGGGAACCCACAATACATTTGTGAGAGCTACACGGGAAATATGTCTCCAGTGATTTCCCTGGAACCATACCTGAGGGATGAGAATGAACCAGGTACAAAACAGTCTTGAAGACAGGATTGTCATAGATGAAAATAAAAAACCTGACTTGAACAGTTAACACCCTATCCCTGCTCTCCTTTCTGATATACTTTGGGCTAGATTGGCTTTTAAATGTTTTCTGTATTTGGTTTTGTTTTTCATATTGAGGTTTATTGCTGAGGTATTCTGTTAAGGTGAGTAGCATTCTTGAACCTTTGATATGTTTGTCTGCTTTTTGTAATATTAAATCCAAGATTGATGAACCTACAGAGAAAATAACTAGACTAAAGGTTCCTGAGGTGTGTGGAGACGTAGATGGGGAAAGGAAGTGGATGGAGTTCAAGAAGAAAGAAAATGTCTTAAAACTGAAGGAAATTATGGTGGCAAGTTTACAATACTACTTATTGTGACTGAACTTTGGAATGATATAATGTCTGGATTAGCTCCTAATAAAATGATTTAGAGGAAAAAAAAGTACGAAGTTGCTAACTAAAATTAATATTTGGAAAGAAAGGCTAAAACACCAACCATTGAACACTCTATGGGACACAGTTCTAATTTAACTTGTGACTTACACACAACAGGTAACATGAAATTGAAAAGTAAGGAGACAGAAAATGAACATCAATCATACCCATTCCCATAGCAAAATAATTATGATTACATATTGTAAATTATAATTCCAGAACAGTACATTTCATTCCAAACTTTAGTCCGATCCTCACCCTTTAAAGACAGTACCTATAAATATTAAATGATTGAATAAATGTATGCCAGCAAGAATAAAATCAGTAAAAGATAATTTATGATAAAATAACTTATTTTCAGGACCTATTTTATAAAATTTCAAGCAAGTTAAACCAATGTAGGTTGGTTTTTGCAAACTCCTTAAATATTATACTTAGAAGACAATCAAGCTTTTATAAACCTTTCATCAAATCTACATCAACATTAACTCTTAACCCAAGGCCTCTCCTGGCCATCACTTGATTTTAAAGACCTACACACTTGTTAACTGGACATTTGGAGTGTCAAAATAAAAAAGGCAACTAAAACATGAAAAGCAGCAAGTCCTCCGCTTGCTATTTAAACCCAAGAGTATTGAAAGCATATGTCCTCCATGGAGCACTGTACACCACTGTTCACAACAGCAGTATTCTAATTTCTGAAAGGTGGCTCTCAGCCCTCCTTGCCACCAGTTGACAGGAGATTCCACAGCGTGGCATATGCACACAGGCGAATGAGAAGAAGGAAGTTCTGATCATGCTACAACAGGCAGAGCCTTGAGGACCACATGCTAAGTGAAGGAAGTCAGACACAGAACACACGTATTTTCCTATTCCGGGTACATGAAACGTGCAGAAGAGGCAAGTCCACAGGGATGGAAAATAAACAGGCGAAGGCTCAAGGCTGGAAGAGGTGAGGAAAATGATGTAACTGCTGATAAGAATCCGGTTCCTTTCTCTGGAGATGAAAACGACTCTGATATTAAGAGCTGTGCTGGTTGCACTACTCTGTGACCACAATGAAAACTGTGTGCACTTCAAAGGTGTACTTCAAAGTGTGAATCTTATGGTATGTGGAAAGGGGGAAATCATCATGAATAATATGATCGAATTTATATGTTTTATATGTCTGTCCATCATCCATTTATTCATATGTCTAATCCATCTCTATCCTTAATGAAAGAAATGTCCAAAATGAGGTGGGATTTTCTGTGGTTTTCTGTGCTTTGGGGTGATTTTGGCTGTATCATGAGCATGAATCATTTTTTTAAGCCAATAAATACATTTTTAAAAAATATGAGTGGTGCTTTCTTCAGCAGCACATATACTAAAAAATATGAGTGAAAGATTTTTAACACACAATTCACCATTGAAGATGTACGGATGGCTAATCAGTACATGAAAATATGTTCAACATCATTGTTTCATCACAGAAATGCAAATTCAGGGATAATGATACCATCACATATCTGAGTGGCTTCTTTTTTGTTACAAAATGACTACAATAAATGCTGATGAGTATGTACAGCAACTAACACTCTCTGATGTTGCAGGAAAGAATATAAAATGGGACAGTCATTTCAAAAAACAGTTGCCAATCTGTTAAAAAGCTCAGCATACACTTGAGACACAGCTGAGCAATATCATTGTACACATAATTACCCAAGGGAAATGAAAGCATAAATCTGTACTCAAATGTTTACAGCAGCTTTGTTCTTAACAACCAAAATCTAGAAACAAAGCAAATGGTGTCATCCAGTACGTAGCTAAAGAAGCAGCCACACATGCACCAATGGCGGAGCAGTCAACAATAAGGCAAGTGATGAAGAAGCAACACAGATGGAGTATCAACTGCATCCTGCTAAATGAGAAAAAAGTCAGACACAAAACATCCACCTTCTATGATCCCATTTATAGCACATTCTGGAATGCTGTCAGCTTCATGTCATCTTTTACTCACTTATTTAAAACTAAAAAAAAAATTCAAGTCGAATGACCTAGTTTGAAATTCAGTGTACTCCACATTTCATCATCGAGTTTTAGTTCCTTCCTATACTCCATGCAAATCCAAATGGTCTCTTCCTTTTTGCCTCTAGAACAGAGCTCAGCCAACTTTTCAGATAAAGGAGTTAATCCCACCCTTCACAGCTATTTAAAAATCATTTAAGCCACAAATAGGTTTTTGTTTTTTGGGGGGAGAGGGAACATCACGGCCTTCGGGTGGTGGGAGTAGGAGGCCCAGCCTTGCTGCTGGATTTGAACCTTCAACCCAGTGGGCTGCAGTCCCATGCACAACCACTAAGCCACTGAGGCTGAGCCCCACAGATAGGTTTTTACAAACAAATGAAATCACTACTATCTGAATAATATCCTTTAAATTTTTCCAATTTTAATTCAGAATGACATAGGGCTCAAGAGGTGCAGTGCTAGAACAAACTCAAGGCAAACTTGCTTTGATTATATACACACATGCCCACAACCCAGAGGGCCCTTGCTACCCCTTACCAAAATCCTTTAAGAGTTAAAGATTACCTCTTCCAGAACATTCCCTATCAATTAAAATTCCCTTGCTCTGGGACACCCCCCCCCCGAAAAAAAATCAGTATTACTTTGTATCCAGAAATCAATTACACATATCCTTTCCAAAGTCCCTGGATTGTGAACTTGATTCACTCTGAATTTTTTTTTCATATGTGTTTGTTGTCTGTCCATCTGATCTGTCAACTCACCAAGGACAAGAGATGGTCTTCTCTATCTTTACGGTCTTCAAAATTCCTCTTACAAAATTATAACAAGACTTTTCTTTTTCTTTTTTTAAAGAGGAATACTGACAATCTATTCATGATACACCTTTATAGCTACCTCCTACACATCGATTCTCACGAAGCTGCCAGGAAATGTCCCCCATAAGATTCAGAGTGTACATCAAGAGAGAGGAAGCGAACAGAAACAAGAACGCAAGCGCTCCAGACCAGGGGAGAAGCAGAGGGGTCTCGGCTACTGGTGAGAGAAAACCAAACCGCTGACTTTGAGTCAATTCCAACTCATGGGGACCCCCCCCCGCCCTCCATAGGGTTTGGGGATGAACAGTTTACAGGAGCACGCAGCTCCCTCGTTCCCTCATGGCCCCCCTGAACTGGTGGTGAGCGGCCACTGCCTACTTGACAGGACACGGAGGAGCTCCTACAGGAGAAGCCGTGAGCAGGTCAGCACAGGGGCAGACAGTCCCCCTCTGGTTTTCAGTGGATGAACCCAACAGACTCCACTCCAACAGAATAGGAAAACAAACCAAACCAGAGTCAGGGGACTCAGAAAGTACAGACTCTAAGCCGGGGGCGCAGGGGAGGAGAGGGCAGCGAAGACAAGGCCCAGGGTGGGGGTCGCGCAGCATGTCTAGAAAGTATGTCTCCTGCAGGGCAAAAAAGAAAAATCGAAGTGATAGTTTTTTCAATGTGACCGACTTTGTGGAAAATTGGACTGTCAGACTATTGGAAATGGTAGGAAAATTAGCAGTGGGGAGAAAGAAAATTGGGCATTAAAGCAAGGCAGTTATTAATTTCTCATAAAATAAATAGAGAGGAAACAAAATTATAGTAAACCTTGATTCTTCACTGTTCAGAATGCTTGAGCAGGCATGATAATGTCAACCCTGAATATCTATTTATGCAAAAAATATTAAAGATGAGTAAAGGGAAGGGAGAAGTAAATTGAAGAAAATGATATACTACCATAATTTGTCTAAAACCATACACAAACTCACTACTATCAAGTAGACACTGACTCAGAGTGAGCCTACTGGACAGAGTGGAATTGCCCCTGTGAACTTCATGATGGACTGTTTTTTAAGAAACCGCTTTATTGGCACATACATTATCATGCAATTCAACAGCTCAATAGTTCAAGCATATCAAAGAGAATTATAGAGTCATCACATTAATTTTTAGAACAACCCTCATAGTTAAAATGCCCCTAAAATGAGTTGTGCAATCACAATCAATTCTAGTGCTCCCTCCCCATCTCCACCTTCATTTTTACCCCCAACACTTTTATTGGCATTTAATTTGGCTATCACACCATTGAATAGTTCAATCTTTCAGTGTTCTAACAAGGGGAACGGTACAATCACCACCACATCAATCTTCAAGGATCTCCCCCGCCCGTTTAAATCGCGTTTAAAGTCAGCTGTGCAATCCCACTCCATCTTAGTGCTCCCTCCCTTCTCCTGCCTTCACTCTTTACTCCCAAGATCCTTGCTCCCACCCTAGGGACCCCCCCAAGCACCCCCCTCTCCCAGTCCTTTCATTCCCTACACCCCTGTATATCAGGTATCACGATCACGCCTCAACTCCTCCTGTGCTTCACATCTGGGTTACTCAACAGAAATAAAAAGAAAATCACGTTAAAGGGGTAAAGCTAAGATCATATTAATATAAAGACAGGAGTACACATATGTGTAAGGAGGAGAAAAACCCCATGGACTTTCAAAAAGCCAGGGAAACAATTTCTGGCATGTAACAACTACGAGATACTTGCAACCAGTACAAATTCAGGTCGTGTCTATAGGGTGGTCAACTGGCCAAGTATCAAGTTCAACCAAGTATAGTCAAGATGACCATGGTCTTTGCCTGCCAGCAAGACTGTTTGGGACTCTCGCCTTTTGCCGGAGTGGATATGCCAGCGGCTTAGTCTGACTAGATGCTCTGCAGATGGGTTTGGGGCTCCCGCTGTGCTCCATCATCTTCTTCAAATTAGATGCTCATAATTTTAGCTCTGCTATGTTTCTCTTCACCATATACTTATGTTCTGATTGCTATCCTGGGATCACACAAGCTGGTGTGCTTCTTTCATGTGGACTTAGTTGACTCTTCGCTTAGATGGCTGCCTGTTTGAATGCAAGACTTAAGACTCCAGACACGATTCCGAGTGCTAGCCAGGCACCATCTACTTTCTTCACCACACTTTGCTGTAGCACCCCCATCTCCAGTGATCATCTCATGAAGGTAGTTATCTAGCAGGATCATGATGTAAGAACTACCTCTTCTTAAGTTGGAGCTAGCATGCACTGAGTGCCCAGAATTCATTCCTGAATCTGCATCTCTTTTTTTTTTCTGGGGGGGGGGGAGGGGGTTGGAGAGGAGACCTTTGACTTGGAAGTTAATATACGTCATATCATTTTGCTATGTTAAATATAATTGTACACTTGCTTACCTAATCAGTGTCCAAACATATTTTTCCCTCCTGGGCTTCTCAATCTCATCTCCTTCTTACCTGCCCCACCCCTTTATGTTGTCCCTCCTCGCAAATCCTTGTTACGTTTTCTTTCCCTATAAACACAATGTCCCTGAGTTTCAATTGCCAAAAAACAGAGAAACAAATAATAAAGTTTCAAGAAGGTGATCTCCGCCCCACCCCACCCCCCAGCCCCAATGGCAGTGCACTCCTGAAATGCACCCTAATACACACTAGCAAAAGCAAAATGAAACAGAATGGCCATCACTGGATTGCTGAAATAATAGCTATCTTAGTTTGGCATACAGGGAGTTGAAGTATCAAGACTTTGTCCATGATTCAATAGTACCCTGTGGTTCTGTACATAAGTAAAAAAGTCTTGTCTTTCTCCCAATTTGTTGAAATAAGATGTTAATATTGATTAAAAGCTAAGAGAAGAAGAAAGTGCATAATGGCTTAAGGAGATATGTAATGAAACTTAACAGCCTCTAAGGAGAGTGATTATGATAGGTAGAGAGAGTGCCATTACATTTGTTTATGAACCCTTCAGTACATTTTCACTTTTTGAAATTATATGCATACTTTAAAATGAAATCTTTAGGGGCAAAATGGAGATGATGTCAAAGAGTACATATAGAAAAAGAATGTTTGGAAACTGATTATGGTAGCAAATGTATAATTCTATATATTAATAAAAATAAAATACAAAAATAAAAGTAAAGGGAAAGATGATGAAAATAGGCAAGGGGAAAAATAAATAAAATGAATGTTTAAACTTTAGATGTTTTCTCCTGAGAATTTCAGTGGTTGCAACCAGTGTTTTATACTACCCCTGACCTTTTCTCTAATTTTCCATTTTTTTAACTATCAAAAAAATAAATAAGAGCAACCAACTAAAGGTGGTGATTAAAAGCACTAGAAAACAAAACGCTGATTTTTAAAATACATATGCACAGTAATGGACCAGGAACTGGTGATTCCTATTTTTAAAGACTCAACTTTAACAATTCAATAATTATAAAATTCCATGAAGTCAAATGTTTTTATGTTCCACGCCTGTGTTTTGACACAAATAATGCTAATGCTATACTATTTTGCATACTCTGCAACCCTCACGCGGTGCCTACACAGTGTGCAATACCCATCTTTTTTTAACCCCTCTATGACTTCAATTTCCTTTCACGTGTTCCCTCCTCCTGTCTGGTGAATGTAAGGGTAAGTCCACGAACAGAGCGGACTGGGCCTCAGAAGCAGCGCCCACCCTGTAAAATCCTCCCCGGGTCGGCTGGCCTGGCCCAGGAGCTGCATGGGTTTGTGCACCCCAGGCCAGAGAGGCCACACCCAGACTTCCCACCCCTGACCCTGCTGGCTGCCCACTGCTCTGAGGCCATTTGAATCTCCTGCCCACACCATTTCAACCATTTCAATTGTTCACTTTATGGTTACCAAGCCCTGATGGAGCTTCAAATTCCTCTTCATTAACTTCATTAACTACTGCCTCCTGATGAGAGGCTTTCTGGTGGCCTACTGGGTCAGACCTTGAGTTGCTAACTACAAGGTCCGTGTTTGAACCCATCATAGACTCCTCCCCAGGAGAGAGAGGCGTCTACTCCTAGGAAGATTCAAAGTTGGAGACCCTACTTTGTCACTATGGGTCAAAATCCAGTGGCTCGCAGTGCAGGAGAGCGTGCGAGCAAAACTCTCCCGGTGAGACGATGTTGTAGGAACAGTGTGGAGTCAGTAAAAAACCTGCAAAGCAGTACTGAGGAAGCTCTCTGAGTCCCATCCAGTACTCCACTTACATTACTATATGGCCCTCAATGCAGTCTGCATTTAGCAACTCTCGTTGCTACAGAGGAAAGATGATCAGAAGAGAGCTAAAGAAAGTTCTGGAAAATATAATGAGGGAAAGCAGGGGAAGAAGGCCTGTTACAGAAAAGGAAATGACTTTCGGATTAGTAGGAGCTGTAAGACAAAGATGCAGAGTTTTAAAAACGTTTTTTTTTCAACCTGTAAACCCCGCAAGAATAAGGACAGGTTGAAAACCCAAAAGACGCCACATGTGTAATTTAAGGTAGGTCACTCTAGCAAAAATGTTTTAAAAATGATTTCAAACAGAAAAAGTAACAGACTACAGAATTCTTTAGTATAAGAAATTGGCTGAAAATATAAATAGCTTCCCACAAAAAGATTCATAGGTGACAGATCTAAAATAGTTTATATCACAGGGAACAAGCATTTTTTAAATGTAAACTCTTCTTTTTAAAAGAAATTTATATTATAAAATTTCTATTACAAATTTCTGTGACCGGCTAAGTTCATTTTGTAGCATAACCAATCCTGGCCATTCTAAGTGACTTTTTAAAATGTCACTTTAGAGATGCCAAATAATATTTGATATTTAACCTGAACGATAGAACATATTCTGTTTAATCAAGTACACTGATCAGAAGAGTGTGACCATGATTCAACATATTTATCATTATTTTGTACGTGTAGAAAACCTCCATTTAGTGTTGCTAACAATTGGTGCACACAAGGGGTGGGTGACCTTCACATTGATTGGAGATTTAAATAAAGCTATCTTTATTAGAACAGAAAATGATAGCACCTGTAGTTTGAAGGGTCCAGAGAAACCTAAGAATGAAATCATTTTTAGGCTACCCAATGGATACCTCCCACAAGGTAATTTTACTCCTTCATAAATAAAAGTAGCCTTTATCTGGAGACTATATTAAAATATGTCTCAGAGAAAATGCAGTCGATTTAATGATGAATTTTTACTGCAGATAAATGATTTGTGGTCTTCTTGTGGCTAGACCTTTGTTACACAGAGATCAGATCATCATTGAGGCATTTAAAAACTCACTCCGTGGGGCTAAGGCGACTCCATCCTGTGCTATGTTTGGACATTTAAGAGTAGAAGTCCTTCCTCGTGATGTGAAGCAGTGTTAAGCAGTGGCTCTCCCTTGAGCTGCCATTACCAGCAAGCCAGTGTTTGAGATCACAGAACTATTTCATGCAAGGATTTAGCTCATAACAGCCTAAATTTTTTATTTAACTGTATCACTAGCAAACATTCCTTCCTCATGGGTCAACTCGTATTAAACCATAACTCCAATTACCTTTCCCAGAATGACCAACCCACCCCAAAACATTCCTCTTCTGAGATTTCCGAGTCCATGCGATCATAATGGTGCTCTTCTGTATCTTCACTCTTCATCTAGTCTTAATGGAAACTAGTTCCCCAGAAGACACCAATTCCTCCACAAACTACCAGTGATTTTTTTTTTTTTTTACAGAACCTATATACCTTAGAGCAGTGGTTTTCAACCTGTGGGTCCTGACCCCTTTGGGGGTTGAATGATCCTTTCACAGGGGTCACCTGATTCATAACGGTGGCAAATTTGCAGTTATGAAGTAGCAATGAAAATCATTTTATGTTGGGGTGTCTGTCACCACCACATGAGGAACTGTATGAAAGGGTCGTGGCATTAGGAAGCTTGAGAACCACTGTCCTTAAGTCTTTCTGGGAACTGCTCTGACCCACAGACCAAGACTCTCATTTCCCACCTGATGTATTTTTCTTCTCCAATATCTCTGGAAACTGGCCTCACGGATCATGAAGAAAACATTACATGTATCCTTTCGTGAACTTAACCCATTCCTTTACCTTTCTTCACAAAAAAACCTCTCTAAAATAGTTTTTACAAGTTTTGTTTCTACTTTCTCACCTTGTCTCATTCTCTAGTTCCTAGCCCCATGTTTACCCTCAGTCTGTTATTTTCATCTCTCCCTGTCATCAGATTCCCAAGCATAACAAGCCTATAGGACAACAAAACCACTCCTCTGGGTTGCTGAGCCTGTCAATCTTTATGGGAGTGGTGATCTTTACCCTGTGGAGAGGATGCTGGTTTGGAACTGCTGATATCACAGTTACCTGCCCAGCATCTAGCACTCTACTCTACCAGGATTCCATGTCTTTTCAGAATCACCAGCCATCTTCAAGCTAGGAAACCACAGTACACTGTACCACCATATATGGCCTCCCAGTCATGTTCAACACAGTTTGAAAAGCTCTCTTCTTTCCACTTCTAAATATCACAAATCCTCTTTCCACCCCACAAGTTCTCTGAAATTTTCCTGAGTTCTTCTTGCTGTTGTCTCCTTTTTTGGCTCAATCCCTAAACCCTACTCACTGGGAGATTAGTCAAGATTCCTCTTCACTTTGCGCTCTTTTCCTACTGACCTCATCCAATTCTAGTGACTTAATCTCAAACATCACTGCTGAGAACTCTCCAGTTCAGATATGACATCAGATCATCAGCGCTCCAAATGCACAGATCCAACTGCCTATATTTCACCCGCACACTTAGGTATCACATAGGTACCCCCAACTAAATGTATGTAGAATGTATTTATGTATTTAGAATACAAAAATGTGTTCTTGGTCTAACATCTTTTCACCACTGCTGGCACTCAAAATGTTGCTCCCATCTCTCATCTGGAATGCAACAATCAGTTCTTTACCGGTTTTGCTAGTTCTTCTTTTAAACTAACGAATCGATTTTCCATCGAAGAGACAAAGAAGGTACTTGTTAATATAAATAAACCAGATAGTGCTACTACTTTGCTTTAAAATCGCATTAGTTTTCCACAGTAATTATAATATCCTTCCCGTGTCTGAAAAGTTTCAACAGGATGCAGCCGCTGCCTCTCCTACCACATCTTGAGCTCAGAC
>PVJH01014273.1:0-21169 GCA_004026705.1 Nesogale talazaci
GAGTGAATGCATTGTTTTAATTTTAAAAGTAAGACAAAAATATAAATAATTTTATATCTATTGTGAAATTTCTTTTAAAATTGTGGTTTTCGTTTTTTTAAATGGTTAAAACTATAGTAGTTGTCAGGAGAACAATTCTTTTGATAAATGTCTTCCACATCGAGTGGTAGCAACCACAGCAGTCATGCCAATCTGCATCAGCTTGATTAACTTGATGATCTACAGAGCAATGAAGAAATAATCACTCCATTATTCTGACAGCACAAATTGCTCCTCATGAAGGCCTGTAAATTGCCAACCAGGCTCTTAGTTTTTCCTCATAATCAGAACCTCTAACTGGTTCTTCCAGGTTCAGGCATAGCCAGCAAAGCTGAACCTAATGCTTTCACATTTGCAAACTGCACGAACCAGAAGAGGAAAAATTATGGTCTGCACCATACTAGAAACTTCATTTCCTTCTGGGGGAAAAAAAAATCAGTAGTCTGTGTGTGCATTGTATAGCAACCACATCTCATGATTGACAGAGTGGGTAATAGTGGTGCCCAGATCAAAGTTGGCGACTGGTGATGTCTCTTGAAATGTGCATTGAATTCCATAGTCCTTACAATAATCCACTCTTCCAGATGGCAATGCAAAAAGGGCATCAACCCATAAACATTCCTATTTCTTCTATTGTTGTTCTCTACTTTCACCCAAATCAGGTCTGCTCGAATGTCACTTTGTCAGCTATCACTGGACTGCTTCAAATTTCTTCAAAGTCATTCCCATGATACATTCTGTTGAGATGTTTGTTTGGGTACCAGAATAAAGGGTAGAGAGAAGACTGCAAGTGTATTCAATACTTAAAAAGCAGTAAGATTTTAAAGTCATACGGGGCCAAGTAATTATTTTATCCCACTTCCTCACTTTATAAATGAAGGAACTGAAGTCCAGAGAAATGTAAATACATTTGAATGCTGAAATACAAGGCCTAGCAAGGAGGTGGAGCTTGCAAACTTCTCCATTTTGCATGGGGACCCCAAGAATCACAGGCAAGGGACAGACACTCCTAGAGAAGTGCTGGTGGCAGTGTGGGTTGTGCTTTAGGCTGCTTAACCCAAGGTCTTTGATTTCAATCCACCAGTCAGTTCTGAACCCAAAAAAGGAAGGTGAGACTTTCTCCTCGGTGATGAGTGACAGACTCAGAAACTCTGTCCTATAGGGTCCATATGAATTGGAATTGATTCTATAATGGTTAATTTTTGTTTTAGCTTTCTTCTCTTTTTTTTAGGTGACATATTTCTGACTATAGAATTAAAGCAAAAGTAGGCCAAAGTTTGCTGAGACAATTGCTTAATTTCAAATCACTTCAACCTCTGAAATTACATTAATGAGATACTGGATGAAGAGTGGCTTTAAAAACTCCATGGGGAACATGTTGTCATCTTTTCATTCTACTTTTCCAAAAATGTTTTGAAGTCTTCCCATACCACTAATGCTTCTAGCTGGTGGCCAGAAGCATAGCAATGACTTTTACAAGAAAGGGTAGCATCTTAGGATTCAAATTATCCACAAATTTCAAAACAATGACTAGCATTCAATCATAAATAATTAGGCATATGGAGAGCGAAGGTGACATGATTAAGAATACAAAGAAACATACACTATAAAAATAGCATACCAGAGAATCCAGTTAGTACTCAAGAAAACAAGATTCAAGATTGGGGTCTCCTACAAGAGCTGGTAACTACAAAAGAGAAATTCTTCAGTGAGAAATACATTAATATACCCCCACAATAGAGATAATGAAGTTGGATAGAAAAGAGGGGGGGTCAGAATAAAGGTCAAAAGACAATATCAAGAATGAAGGTTAGGCACTAACGAAAGTATGAGAAATAACAGACAAACATGAAAGACAAATAATTTAAGAGGCATAGAACACACCAAAAGAAGCTATATTATGTGTTATTGAAATCTTGGAGAGAGAGAAGACAGAGCAAATGGAGCAAAAGCAAATCAGAAGTTATAAGACTGGGCATTTGTAAATCATGCAAAAGACATAAAACTACAAATTCAAAGAACTCTGACTGAACTCAAAGAAGGGAAAAAGGAAAATAAAAATCAGAGAGGAACATAATGGGAAAACTACTGAAATCCAATTATAGAGAAAATCTTAAAGCCATTGTAAGATATGTACAAGAATAGACACATTGAAAGGAAAATATATTTTGGTCAAAAATTCGCTTGACTATAACCTGCTTGCCAGTCATAAAATCAGCTATCACTTTATTGGGAGCAATGGAGGAATACAAGAGGTGATGAGTCTTGGTTAAATAGTGACTTCATCTGTGACTTCAAATCATGGTTAACAAAACTTATCTAAAGCAATGTTATACATTCAATTAAAGTAGCATTAAGTACAGCACCTATCTAAAATTATACCAACGAGCACAGGACCTTTGGTGGCACTGTCTGTTAAGCTTTGGACTGCTACCCACACGGTTGATGATTCCAACCCACCAGCTATTCACTGAAAGAAAGATGAGGTTTTTAGACCCCATCAAGACATACTTTGGAAATCCTCTATAGGGTCATTGTAAGTCAGAGTACCTTACTTGCTGAGTGTGAGGAAGGTTAAAGCATTTGCTGTTGAAGATCAAGGATTGCAGGCTTCATGTGGATTCCACTCAATGTAAAGAAGACCCAAATCCTCAGAGCGAGACCAATAAGTTACAGCATGATAATGAGAGAAAACATTGACGTTGTCAAGGAGTTCATCTTGCTAAGATCAACAACCAAAGGTCATGGAAACAGCTGTAAGGCGATAAAGTGAAGCATTTTTCATGGGGTAAATCTGCTGCCCAAGATCTCTTTAAAGTGCTAAAAAATGATTCTGTTTGAGGACTAAATTGTACCTTACTCAAGCCATGATATTTTCAATCCCCTCATATGTATGGGAAAGTTGGACTTGTAATAAGGGAGATCAAAAAAGAGCCAATGTGTTTGGATTATTATGCAGATAAAGAATATTGGAAGTACTATAGAATACCAAAATAAACAAATCTGTCTTGCAAACAGTACAGCCCAATGTTTCTTAGAAGCAAGGATGAAAAGACGCTGTCTCAATGTACTTTGGACACAGTATCGGGAAAAACCCGTCCCTGGAAAAGAACATCATGTTTGATAAAGTCGAGGGGCAGTGGAAATGAGGAAGCACCTGGACGAAATGGATTGCCACAATGGCTACTTCCGTGGGCTCACACATAAGAACAACGGTGAAGATGGGGCAGGACGGCCAGTGTGGGGTTTGTTTCTGTTGTACATGAGGTTGAGATGACTTGGAACCAAGACCACAGCAACTAGCAGCTGCATGAGTCAGAATCGCCTCACCCAATGACCGCGGGTTATGGATAGCACACTAATCATCATATGCACATTATGATCAAACTGTGATGATAATTCTTTAATAAAAGTGTGCAATTAACAAGTATTACTTAACTTTTTCACAACTATAAAGGCAATGATTTCCCTAGAATTCCAGATAACATTTATTTTCATATCAGAAGATGTAAGTAGTAATTATGAAAGGATACACAGACTAGGTTTGGGGACTAAGAAGATTTAGGATCATAGCCTTGGGGAGTATCTCAGTCAATTGTCGTACTTAGTTCATGGAGACAATGTTCTGTATCTTCAGTGGGTGGTCACTCAGCTCTAGATAGTTTGTTAGTGGCTCTCTAAGATGTAATGATTTGATCTCTCCTCCTCAAGAGCAAGGAAGTGTGAAGAAAATCAAATATTAAAGGAAACAATTGGGTTGAGCCCTGGTGGCATAAGTGGTTGAGTGTGGGACTGCGGCCCGCAGGCTTGGCGGTTCAAATCCAGTGGTGGATCTCAGGAGCAGTATTGGGTAGTGCCCACGACCACCAGAGGCAGTGATGCCCCCCAAAAAAAATTTTTTTAAATAAAGGAAACAATTACTCCAAAAGACTGATAGACAAGGGGAACCACTGCTTCCACTACACAGAGACCAGAAGAAACAGATAGTGCCCAATTGCCAGGTACCCCTAACAATCATTCTGATCAGAATCACAATAGAAAGTCCTAGACAGAGAGGGAGAAAAGATATACATTAAAATTCAAGAACATAAAATGACCAGGTGTTCTGGTCTGATAGAGCCTAGTGGGTCCCACTGAGACTGTGACCTTTAACATCTTTTACACCTGGCACTGAATCCACCCCCCTGAGCATTAACATTCAGCCAAACAATAGACAGGTCTATAAAGTGAGATATTAACACCAGGGAGGAATGTATTCCTCAATACAATTAACCACTAGAGACTAAAAGGGCAGCACTTGTCCACCAACAGAGGCCAGAAAACAAGAAAAGGGGAGGAAGAAGGATGGATGGAAATAAAGAACGCATGGCAACAAGATTTGTATAAATTGTTCATGGAAAATAAACTTTGTCTATAAACTTCCACGGAAATCACAATAAAAAAGAAAGAGAATAAAAGGAGGGAAGAAGGGGGACTGTTTGCAGGGGTCTGTTTTATTCTAAGGAGCTTGTGGCATAGGGGGCTACACACTAGACTGCTACCCACAGGTCAGCAGTTGAAAATCATGAGACCATTCATAAGAGAAGGATGAAGCTTCCTACTCATGTAAAGATGTACAATCTCAGAAAACCAGAGGGGCAGTTTGACTCTATCCTGTGAGTTCACTATGAGTTGAAATCAGCTTGATGGCAGTGAGTGAATTATTGTTATATACCTTTATCTAGTTCCATGAATCCTTCTGCTATAATAAATGATCACGCTGTAAAATATGCACATAGTCTTAAACATTGCTCTCTAATGGTTACCTAACAGTGCCACCAGGATTCCTTTCTCATGCAGAGATACCTTTTAATATGTAGTTTTTCATAGATTCATATTAGTCTGACTATTATCACATAGAGGTTCTAATATCATTTATCTCCAAACTAGTAAATCAGGTAAATGACCCCATCACTTCCAGGTTCATCAGAAAGCTCTCCCATCTGAACAATACTAAAGACGAGCAAAGACTAAGTCAAAGACTATAAGGTTGTTTATATTAAAGAAATAATATCAGTTGCTGAACATTCACCAGGTCCCATGTACTAAGCTTATTTCATTTCATCTCATTACCACTTTTGAGATCAGCATGGTTACTTTCCCCAGAAGGGATCCCAAGGTTTACAGAATTTTTAGGTTACACTTTTTTAAGTACCTAAGAGGGAGATTTGAGACCCAGCGGTTCCATGTTATCATTGATTTTAGACTTCTTCCCATGAGAAGCTGTGCACAAATAATGGTTCCAATCATGACACCAGAAATGTATGTAAATTATATTTGGCAATAGAACAAAAGAAACCTAAGCACTTGGAGAGTTGGTAATCTAGCAGGAAGAAGAATAATAACAAAACGCCATCCTTAGAATGCCACACTGAGAGCCTTGAGTCTTTCTTGTAGTCCGCTATCCTTGATCCTGCAGGAATAATCTACCAGCCCCACCCCCCCAAAAGGACCAAATTCCTTATCTGAATTCCTAGAATTTCCAGACTCCCTATTTTCACTTTGCGCTGTATTTTGTTCAAATCACTTCTATCTCAAAATCTATCCTGGTCAGTCTCCTTTTCAAGGCTGCATCTCATTGCCTTTATCCAATCCCTTCTCATCCACTCTCATGCTTTTATTTCAGGGTCTATCTTACTCTTTCTATTCTCATCTGCTCCTGTGATTGCTATAAATCCTTTGGCCACCGTTATTCTTCCCTCTGTCTTGTTATTGCGGGTCACTGGATGCAGACTCATAGAGATCCCACTGAACAACAGCGCATGCTCAGTCCTGCACCATCCTCACAATCATTCTTACATTTGAGCCCATTGCGATGAACCCCATATTGACGTGATAGATGCCTTATCATGATCTCTGTGGCGGTCATGTGCTTATGTTAATTGCATGATGGAGATGTAGGGGTGGAGTCTAGCCTGTTAAGCTGGAGATAGCCATTGAGTAGCCAATGAGGCCTCTATGTGGGCATGGCTTTCTCCTGAGACTTCGGGAAATCTTGTTATATTCCCCTGATGGAGATGAGAAGCTATCTTCCTCAGTGGTTGGAAGTTAGTCTCAGAGACAATGAATTGCAGACAAGACAAGATGAGAGCTGAAGGAGCCAGAGGAGAAACCACATGGCCTTACACGGATGGGACCAGACCTCTGAAGCTGGCAAAGCCACATGGAGACCCCTGCCAGCGCTGAGTTGCCTCTACCACCACTGGATGCTGTTGATGGACCCTGAGCCCTGGAAGCGAGGAGTCCTGGGGAGACCCCTGCCAGTGCTGCAACTCTGTGCCCGCTGACCTGTGACTTCGTGAGTCAGAAGGAGAAATTATAGACTGGTATCGGCATATGGGCTTATATCGGACTTATGGCTTTGAACTAGACTGGATTGGGATGCTTTCTTAATGTCCTATTTCTCTTGTATATAAACCATACCCTTATATCCATATTTATGTCTATGAGTTTGTTTCTCTAGTCTACCTGGACTAACACATCTCTTTTATATATGTGCAAAAGATATATTTGCTAGCTCATAGATTTATTGTGGATTAGTTATAGATATGGGGATTTTGTTGCTACACAAAATACAGATTAATTATGGAGAGTAATAATTAATTACATTTCTAGCAAAGATTTAAATGGAAAAGACCCACTACCTGGTGAAGTGTATTAGATTTCAATTAAAACCCCCTGTCCTTGAGCTGATTCTGAATTATAGCTATGCTAAATAGAGTTGCCAAGGTTATAAATATTCATAAAAGCAGATAGCTTCGTCTTTCTCCCCAGATTGACTGGGGGGGGGGGGGTTGAGCCACCAGTCTTGTGGTCAGCAGTCCAATGTTTATTCGACAGTGCCACCAGGAATACTTAAATGGAAAATTCACAAAAATTTCTCAAATATATTGATGACTAAATGTGATAAAGATGATAATGATGATACTCTGTGTGTCCCCTTTATTCACTCTACTTGGAATCTGTGTATTGTGCACTGTGTAATGACTCTATTTGTATACTCAAAAGAATATCATACCTTCCTTAAAGCAAAAGCCGCTGGTCCATTCAACAGCTGACCTATTGGCTAGCAGATGAAGGCTCACCTACTGAGCTACTGGGAGCTTTATGCTTTCTTTGAAACAAACCAAATCCATTAGCATTGAGTTAATTTGGTGACAAAAAGAATAAGTCTACAGTGGTTACGTTGGAAGCACGCCACCGATATTTTCTTTTGCACTAAGTCCTTCAGAGTGATTCTGAATTCATTGTATTTCCAAAGGCATTGCCAGATACCAAAGACTACATAAAGAACATGAAGGTGGAAAAACAGAAACACTGCTTGGCAGATGGTTCAAGTACCAACATAATTTCCTATTATTATTTCTGGAAAACTGAAAAGTAGTTCCCTTTAAACCCTGGGTAGTATATAATCTAGATTTGCATTTACTTCATAACTGCTTTTGTCAGGAGGCTCAGCAATTGCCATTTTTCATTTATGGAGTGCCAACAGTACTTTAAGACCTGATCTTTCTACAGTGAGTCATTCAACTTCTGCATAGCAAAAACAAAGTAAGGAGTAAAAACCCAGAAGAAAGTAGGAGTATTCAGTCCCAACTTCTGTTTTATTTGATTGTTTCTATGCTACTTTCTGGGAAGACAGAGAACAAAAGAATCACTGTCAAAGAGGGACAGATAAAGAAGAAAGTGTGACCAAAATTAAAACATATCAAAGCAATGGGTGGGAAATAACCTTAATTCATCCATAATAGTTCCAGCTTTAATAAGAAAGTGGTGGTTGGGTTTTTTTTTTTTTTTTTTTGGATCCTAGAAAGAAAAGTCTAAGAGCTGAATTCATGAAGTCAAGCTTAATCTAAGAGAAAATATTGAGTAAATAATGCTAAGATTTACTTTGAAACTAGTTCAGTTGGATTTCAGTGGTGGTTCTATTTTTACAGTGAACTGTGCAAATCCTGATGACATCGTGGATACAAGATGAGCTGCTAATCACAGGGTCCTCAGTTGAAAATCATCAGCCACTCCTCGAGAGGAAGATAGCTCTCTGCTCCCACACACATTTAGTCTGTAAAGCTCAGGGGAGTAGTTCAGTTAGAATCAGTAGGGTGGCCGTGAGATAGATAGGCAAGTAATACTAAAACATTTAGTCCATCTTCACTTAGCATTCGTTAATTTTTAAAATATGATAGCCACTCCCATGATCAAGACAACTAGCAATAAGATCTTTAAAGATTTGATAAATAGACAAGGGAAAATGAAAAAAGATTACTAGTAGGCTTCCAGGACATACATAGCTGGGTCTATTTCAAGCAGGTGTAAGCATGGCTTCAAGATGAATAGATACACACAGGAAAGTTGTCTCAGAAACACACTTGTCTTCACCTCATTCCCTGAAAACTCACTGCCATCGGATCAAGGCTGACTCATAACGATTACCTGCAGGATTCCAAGACAGTCATTGTTTTTGGAAGTCTAGAGCCTGCTCTTTCTCTCACAGCAGCTGGTGGTTTTGAAGTGCTGACTATATGAAACGCCATCCAAAGGGTAACCACTACACCACCAAGCTTTGTAGCCTGGAGTCTAGCTTTGAGGGGCACCTCAAAAAAATGGCCAATAACAGTAGTGGCTTCAGAAACAGTTTTCTGGATCAAACTAAATTTAAGAGAAAGAAATCAATTCAGAGGGTTATAGCGACTGGTTTTTGTTGTGTTTTAGATATTCTCTATAGGTTTTTTTTTTTTTTAAGAATACAGGATGAGCATGGGGGCTTATTTGGAAGAGCTTTAACGAAATTTTAAAACTGCATTGGTGAAGAAAAGGCCAAGAAAATGGGTTAGAAAAAAATTTTTCCCAATTGCAACTACACACCTGCTAGATCTTAGAGGGTAGCAAGGACTATTCTATGATAATGTCTCATTGCGAAGCCATCAGACTTATTTTTCCCTCTTTAAACAAAGGAACACTTCAAGGGAACAATATTTCAAATCCTAAATTGCTCCAAAATCCCCATCCTAAGGTGGTGCCAGTCAAAGAGTGAAGAACTCTTCAAGGATGAGATAACTCATGGTAATCAGTTAGTTGGCTACCGACTCATAGCAACCTTATATAGGTCAGAATACAGCAGCTCCAAAGTGCTCCCTAGGTCTATAAATGCGTACAGGAGAAGATGGCCTTCCCTTTCCCTAATGGGTTGGTTGGTATGTTTGAACTAGTAACCTTTCACGTTCGCTAAGGCAAATGGAGGAAATGATGAAGTCAAAGAACTGAACAGAAAATTTCAAAAGGCAGTTCTAGAAGGTAAAGTAAAATATTTTAATGCATTAAATCTTTTAATGCAACATGCAAAACTCTTGAGTTAGAAAATTTAAAAAAGAGCAGGGTTTAAATTTAAGAGCAGAGTTCAACAGAAATAACCCAAGCAAAAACTCAAACTTCAAGTTGCAATATTGAAAGGTTCTTTGAGCAAAATGTTGAATGATATGAAAGATCAAAAGAAGATGGAGAGAGTACAAAGTCACTGTACCAGAAAGAACTAGTTGGCAGTCAACTATCTTAAGAGGTAACATAAAAACAAGAACCACTGAAGACAAATGTGTGCATAAGCAAAGGTGAAGAAAGCTGATGGTGCCTGGCTATCAAAAGATGGAGCGTCTGGTGTCTTAAAGGCTTGAAAGTAAACAAGCAGCCATCTAGCTCAGAAGAAACAAAGCCCACATGGAAGAAGCTCACCAGCTTGTGGAATCATGAGGGGTCAAAGGGATGAGATATCAGGCTTCAAGAATAAAAAAGCACAAAATTGCATGCTCACTTTCCTGATATGATCCCTGAGGACAAATGTGTGCATAAGCTAATGTGGTGAAGAAAGCTGATGGTGCCCGGCTACCAAAAGATATAGCGTCTGGGGATTTAAAGGCTTGAGTAAACAAGCAGCCATTCTGCTCAGAAGCAATAAAGCCCACATGGAAGAAGCACACCAGCCTGTGTGATCTTGAGGTGGTAAAGGGATCCGGTGTCTGGCATCAATGAGCTAAAATTATATTATTATAAATGAGGGGGAGTACAGATTGGGGACCCAAAGCCCATCAATAGGTGAGGTGACATCCTTTTGCAGAGGGGTTACAGGAGGAGATGAGCCAGTTCAGATACAGGGTAGAAGCTATGAAATATGCAACCTTCCTCTAGTTCCCATGCTGCCTCCCACCCACTATCATGACCCCAATTCTACCACATAAATCCAGCTAGACTAGGAGATGTACAGTGACGTTGGAAACATGGGAAACTTAGGATAGATGATCCATCAAGACTAGTAATAGGAGTGGTAATACCAGGAGGGTGGAGGGATGGAGGAATAGAACCAACTTCAGGGATCTACACATAGCCTCCTCTCTGGAGCACAGACAACAGGGAAGTGAGTGTTGGGACATATTGTACAGTGTACAGGATGAAAAAAGTAATATGTAAATTACTAAGGGTTCAAGGGGAAGGGGGGGGAGGAAGGGTATTATAGGGAGCTGATAATGGGGGCCTGGAGGGAGGGAGAATGTTTTGAGAGTGATGATGGCAATGGGTGTGTAAAAGTGGCCTGCATACAACTGATGTTGTTAGGGATTGTGATAGAAGTTGTATGGGCCCCCAACAAAATGATTCATTAAAAAAAAGGGACGGGAGGGGAAAGGGGAGCTTTTTTTTTTTAAAGGAGCTTGTACCAAGGGCTCAAGTGGAAAATGTTGGGAAATGTATGTGGAAACATGTGTGCAAATGTGCTTGATACAAATGATGTACTGAATGTGGTAGTAGCTGCAAGAGCCCCCAATAAAATTTAAAAAAAAAAAGAACCAATGATACTGAAGGCAGAAGTCCAAGCTGCACTGAAGGCATTAGCTAGAAACAAACCTTCAGGAGTTGATGGAATAACCATTGAAATGTTTCAATAAGCTGATAAAACACTGAAGTACTCACTCATCTGTGAGTGAGAAATTGGAAGATAGCTACCTGACCAACTGACTAGAAGAAGTTCATACTCATATATTCTGAAGAAAAATGGCACAACATAACTGTAAGCTATAGAACCATATTATTAATATTGCGTGCAAGTAAATTTGCCGAAGATCATCCAACAATGGCTGACAGAGAGCCAGCTTGCAGCAGTTCAAGGTGGATTCAGTAGAGGACATGGAATAAGGGATATATCACGGCTTATGTCAGATGAATCTTGGCTAAAATGAGACAATGCCAGAAATATATTCACTTGTGACTTGTTGACTATCAAAGTCACTAGACTATATGGATCATAGCTAACAATGGATAACCTTGAAAAAATGGAAATTCCACAACACTACATTGTGCTCATGAGAAATGTGTACATGGATTAAGTGTCAGTTATGCAAGTAGAATAGTATGTGATTTAAAATTAAGAAAGGTTTGTATCCTCTCACTATATTTACTCAATCTGTATTCAGAGTAAATAATTAGGGAAGCTGAAATGTATGAAAAAAGAATGAAGTATCAGGATTTGAGGAAGAATTACTAACAATCTGTGGTACACAGATGACACAATGTTGCTTGCCCAAAGAGAAGAAAACATTAAGCCTTTACTGATGAAGATCAATGTAAAGAAGACCAAAATCCTTGCAACTGGACCAATAGATAACATCACAGTAAATAGAGAAAAGCTTGAAGTTGTCCAGAACAATCAATGCTTGTGGAAGCACCAGCCAAGACATGAAAAGATATGTTGCATTGGTAAATCTGCTGCACAAGATCGCTTTAGAGTATTGAAAATCAAGGCTGTTACTTTGAAGACTAACGTGCACCTGATCCACGTCATGATATTTCGAATCAACCTATATGAATGGGAAGTTGGACATTTAAAAAGGAAGACTGAAGAATAGATGCATTTGGATACTGGTGCTGGAGAAGAATATTGAAAACGCCATGGACAACCAAAAACAAACAAGCTTCCATCTTGGAAGAAATATAGCCAGAAGGCTTCTGGGAGGCAAGGCTAGGGAGTCATGATCTCAGCCTATGACTCTGCTATCAAGAGAGACGAGTCCCTGGAAAAGGACCTCTTCCTTGATAGAGAGGCAGTGAAAATTAGGAAGACCCTTGACACCATAAATTGTCACATGTGACTGCAACAATGGGTTCAACTTAATCATTGTGTGGATGGCATAAAGCCAGGCAGCATGTTGTATATTGGGTCACTATCACTCAACACCGCTGACAAGGCACTTAACAACAGCAAATCGCTATTGAAATGTTTACTGCTGCTGCTATCTAAACATTATTCTCATGAATGTATTTGATTAAGCATGATACTCATTCCTGTTTGATTTTAAGCACTTATAAAGCCAGGACTTGGAAAAATGTTTTCTTACCTTTAAGTACTAAGAATACTGCTGATGAAAAATAACAGCAACATTATCAGTGGCGGTTTGAATTGTAAAAACATTTTGTGTTTATTTGACATAAATTTCAGAAGCAGAGTCTCAGAGCTAGCTCAGTGAGCCCAAAAACACAATCTAGGACCAATGCTCACTCTCACTTTGTCCATGGACAAAGCTTTGCTGTCAGTTTTTTATTCCCACACAGGCGAGTTATAATTAAAAGGGTTGTCTCAGCTATATGATGCAGGCAGGAAAGAGATGCTGAAGAAGTCTCCATTTGCAAACATGTTGCCATCACCCCTTAAAAGTATTCATATTATTCCTCCTGAAGGAGCCTGCAGATATTTCTCTTGGTAGAACTAAATAGCTAACCTTTTAGACTCTAATGTTGGAGGTCAAGGAATGGCTCTTGGGTTAGCCCCCTACCACTGGATGTTTTTTTTGATAAAGACAACCTACCACAGGCCCACTGCAAATCTCACACAGTGAGACAGTAGGGCATTGTGAGCCCCAGAGCAAGAAAAGCCTGATCACTATCACCAAGCCAACACCAACCTCATTACCATCAATTACCAACTCGAGGGACCCTCCAGAACAGAGTGGAGTTGCGCTTGTGTGTGTTCTGAGACTGTAGCTCTGTAGCTCTTTAGGCAAGCAGAAAGTCCCATCTTACTCCTAAGCAGTGGCTGATTGCAGTCCAACACACTAGCACTATGCCACCAGGACTTCTTGAGCACTATCATCACTGCTCTTTAATACTTTAAGGAAAGCCCTAGCTAATGGCCATGAAAGCAGCAAAACCAAACCACTGAACTGAAAATATTTCTCTAATCAAATCAAATAAAAAATGCCTTTCCATAATTGCATTACCAATGCTTCAGATGTGTAGTAGCGACCTGTAGTTAGTGTCAATAATCTTGAACAGTACAGAGAAACAGTACAAACACAGTAATTCCATCATCTCAGAAAGCCCTATATGACAGTTGCAGGTAGATAAAATGTATGCCATCATTAAATTCACAATTGTACTTTTAACAATAATCTATCCTACCGAGATAGGTGTGTGCCCAAAGACATATGTGTCCAAAGATATGATGCAGTTAATTGTGGAATTGTTAGCCAGCACTGTAGGATTAGATAAGACTTAGATGTCATTCAGTAGAGAAAGCATTCTAACATTCTAACCTAAGAACCCTGGGTGACTTCAAGGTTAGATGCTCAATTGCTAACTGAAAGGCTAGACTTAGGAGTCTATCATACAGGAGAAACACCTGGTGAGCTGCTTCCATGAAGATCACAGCCAAGAAAACACTATGGGGCAGTTCTACTCAGTCATGTGGGCTCACTGTGTGTTAAAATTAAGAACAACACTATAATATTATGTAGCTATTTAGAAAACTGAGAAAGGCTTCTATGTTCTTATTAGGGATGACATATTTGCTCACATGTTATTGAGTGAATTTGCAAATCTAGGATCACATGGAGAGTGCTACCATTTTTCTTTCACATCGCATATATATAATTTGTAATAAATTATAGCGTATGCTAAATGTGTGCACTTACGTGTTGCAGAACTTGGACTAGGAAGAGGCTTGTATCATAGCTAGAGCCTTCAATGTAAGATGTTCACTCTCGGTGCCACTTAAATTTTACTGAAATGGTTGTATGTTTAATATGAAGGGGAAAATATCTGTGAAGAATCATACCATGAGTGAGTGAGTACTTTCATTCTTCTCCCTATCATTTTAATACGATTTTATTTTTTAAGGAAGGGTGTCACTCAATTAAGCAAATCAATTAAGGGACAGTGAAAAGAATATCAGCAGTAAAGTCTCTGCTTGAGTCCACAAGTTCCTTGTGATGCAGTCCAATGTTCAGACCCCCAACAGATTTAATATGTCCGTACACCATAATGTATAGGGACATTTCAAATGATCTGACCCTTTGAACAGAAGACATACTACCCACCCACTTATTTCATATTCATAATCAAACTCATGACTATTAGTACTTCTTCAAGTTAAAGTCTCAGTGCTTATTAGAAATAGCTCTCCCAAATCATCTCTTCTGATTAACAATCATATATAATCAATCAAGCAAAATGTATCTACTCTGCCTAGACATAGAAAATGGTCAGTCATTTTCCAAATAATCACAGGAACCCAGGTCACGGGTCTTTGTACAGAAGCTGATGATAATCACAGTATTTCTGCCGGGTATGAGCGACCTGTCTTTGTCACTCAAAGTCTATTTGTATCTTCCTCTGATCAATGTCCTTGCTTGCTTTGTGGGCACCTTCCACCTCAGTGTCTGAGCGCTCCACAGCTGCTTTAAATGAGACTAATCGTCCCTTTTCAGGAGGCCATCATTATTGTGTCCTGTTACCTTAACTAAAGCTAACAAGCTGTGTTGCTTTATTTCAATACGGGCACTTTTCCAAAGAAGTCCGTGCTTTAAGATAAACAATAGGAGAGTGCCCTGTGTTTTATACTGATAATAAATCAACACCACACTCTTACTGTTTATATATTATCTCCATGTTATGGAAAGTAATTCCACTGTGTTTTGGTGTTTTTCGAAGACAGGGCTAAAATATTTTCCTTTTCTGTTTCAAAGCCCTGAGAAGATGCCTATAGAACATCCAGCTCATAATTCTATGCTGCAGATTCACTACTATAAATTAATGAATGACTAAAGTAACTAAGAAGGCGTATTTAAAAGGCAGATTCTCTGGGGAACTTTTTGTTTTGTTTCTGCCGAGTCTCTTTTGAAAAGACCAAGCAGTGTCCCTGAGTTTTCCACTGTGACTGCCACAAATCACAGTGGTCAGTTTACAGAAGAGTAGAACCTTTATATGGTCAGCCAGCTGTTTGGTCAAACAATGAATTGGATAATTTTTTTCTAATGACCAAGTTTGGCCACATGAGCATACTGATAATTGCTAAGAAATTATAATTTTAACCAAAGTTCAATTCTACTGGTGTGTTCAATGCCTTTAGGGTGTAAACAAAATGAATTAACGTTCTAATGGTAAATGAGCTGCCTCCTGTTTTTGGATGCCTATCTATTTATACATTTTATAGGCATCCTAGAGTTGGAGGGAAAATGAAACCACGAAGGAAAAGAAATTGACCATTTTTAACTGGGGTGACTCATTCTATTTCAATCTTGTGGTTATTTTGGGCTGGATATAATTGCATGAAAAGTAGCATTGATTTAATTGCTAGCATATACAGCCGCCATGGGAAATTTAAATCCTCTCAGGTCTTTCCGTGGTTCTTTCCTCAAGTCCATGATTAGAGTCCGAGAAAAGTGATGGGCAGTAGCCTTTACTGAAAATTTAAATGCGTAATTCTCAATCTCAGTTGATTCTCCTGAACACATCGCTTCCATCCATCTGCTCTTGATGGAAAGTGAGCCTAGAAGACGGAGAAGAAATGCTACATGGGATTTCTGAGCAACCGGCAGGGTCAAATTGCCCACCTTGTGATCAGTGGGCCCTGTACTTCATCTGCAAACACAAACAGGGCTTCTTCTTTCCTTGCCTACACATTTAAAATTCAAAAACGGAAAAAAATTAAAAACTATAAGATTCTATCAAAATGTTTGCTTCTGGTGCCATTCTATCTGATTCATTTGAAAATTTCTACCTCATTCCTCTATTTCTGTCACTATTACAAATGAGCTATTCATTAGTACCTGTGGTAGTCATGTACTCTTGTCAATTTCATGATTGGGCGTGTAGGGGTGGAGTCCAGCCTGTCTGGAGATAGCCAATGAGACCTCTGTATGGGCATGGCTTTCTCTGAGAATTCTGGGAAATCTCACGATATTTCTCCCGTAAAAATGAGAGACCATCAACTCAGTCCCTGGGAGACACTCTACTGACAAGACAAGATGACAGTATGATGATAGAGCTTGAGTCCTAGAGGAGTCAGAGGAGAAGCCACATGGTCTTACCCTGATGGGACCAAAGAAGCCATGTGGACACTCCTGCCAATGCTGAGATGCTTGGGAGACAATGGGGAGATCTCTGTCAGTGCTGAGATGCTTCTACCACCACTGGATACACAAGACTCTGCACCCACTGGCCTGTGATTGTTGCATCATTGCATACGCTTCGTGAGTCTGAAGAGGACTAATGAATTGTATGGGCTAATTAGTATATGGGCTAATATTGAACTTATGGGCTTGCACTAGACTGGGTTGGGATGTTTTCTCAATGTTCCATTCCTCTTGTATATAAACCTCTCCTTTATTTACATATGTGTGTATATGAATTTGTTTCTCTAGTCTACTTGGACTAGCACAGTACTATATTTACCACCTATTGGTAGATATAAAGTCTCTTAATTGAAAGAGTTAGATATCACAGTGTCACAATGTCACAATGGTTTAACAAGAACACACAAAAATTAATGGCTCGCATATCTGGGAGCATCAGGGAGCAAGTGTTTCAAAAGAGGTTTCAGGTATTTGTCTCCTTCTAAACTCTCCTTTGTGCTGTCTTCATTTCTGGGCATTTTTCTGATGTGTGACATTAAAACAGTCACCATTAGCTTTACATCTTAGGAATTTGGTTATCTGAGGTTATTTGGGGAAGAAATAGTCCTTTTTCCTGGTAATCCAGAAGCTCTGGGTTGACTCTCCTTGGCCCTAGTTGACTCATATAACCAAATCTACACCAACCCCAGTAGCCAGAAGCATCTGCATTCTCATTGACCAGGCCTGGATCTCGTAGCCCATCATTGAGTAAGCTAATAGAGTCAGTTTGTGTGAAACTGAGAGCAGAGGAGTGTTTCTCAAAGAGATTACTATGGATTACTATGTTTCAAGAGAAGGGAAATTGTGCGATGAATGCACCAGATGCACATGATGCTAACTATTTTTATACTCTAGTGTTCATCCTGTTTGTGTAGCTGTTATTCCAGCTCAGTGTAATATATTTATTTTATAGCATTAATTTAAAATTGTTCATAGTATAGTCCCATACATGCAGTGACAAAATATTTTTTAAACAAATACAGAAATAAATCATGGTACACAAATTTGCATTAGTACAATTTTAAATATTTTCAATCTCTTCACATCTGTATTATCTCTTTTATAATTCAACAATATAAGAGTTCTGTAAACACTTTGCACAGTTGTAAAATGTGACACCCTGTAAATTTTCTACTCATTCTCAAATTCTTTTTGTTGTTGTTTTGGTTTTAGTAGTTTTCTTTTTTTTTTTAAATCATTTTCTTTGGGGCTCAAACAACTTATCACAATCCACACATACAACCATTGTGTCAAGCACATTTGTATATTTGTTGCCATCATCATTCTCAAAAGATTTGCTTTCAACCTGAGTTCTTGGTATCAGTTCCTCATTTTTTCCCTCCTTCCCCTATCCCCCCTTCCTCATGAACCCTTGATAACATATAAATTATTATTATTTTATCCTGTCTTGTACTGTCCGATGTCTCCCTTCACCCATGTTTCTGTTGCCTGTCCCCTAGGGAGGAGGTTATATGTAGATCCTTGTGATCAGTTCCCCTTATCTCCCCTCACTTTCCCTTTACTGTCCTGGTATCATAAATTTCATTATTGGTCCTGAGGGATTTTTTCTGTCCTGGATACCCTGTGTTTTCAGTTCTTATCTGTACCAGTGTGCATCCTCTGGTCTAGCCGGATTTGTAAGGTAGAATTGGGATCATGATAGTGGGGGGGCGGGGGGTGCATTAAAAAAACTAAAGGAAAGTTGTATGTTCCATCAGTGCTATGCTACACCCTTCTGTAAGGCAATGTCCAGTTGCCTACACATGGGCTTTGGATCTCCACTCCACACTCCCCCTCATTCATAATGATATGAGTTTTTGTTCTTTGATGCCTGATACTTAATCCCATTGACACCTCATGTTCACACAGGCTGGTGTGCTTCTTCCATGTGGGTTTTGTTGTTTTTCTGCTAGATGGCTGCTTGTTTATCTTTAAGCCCTTAATACCTCATACACCATATCTTTTGATAGCCTGGCACCATCAGCTTTCTTCACGACATTTGCTTCCCACCCATTTTTCTTCAGTGATCATGTTGGGAAGGTGTGTATCAAGGAATGACAGTTTAATAGAACAAAGTGTCCTTATGTTGAAGGAGTTCTTGAGTAGAGGCCCAATGTCCACCTACTACCTTAATACTAAACCTATAAATATATGCACATAGAGCTATTTCCCTATAATCATATATAAATATATTTACATATGCACATGCCTATATTTAGACCTCTCTAAGTACCCTTTGTCTCCTAGTTCTTTCCTCTGTTCCCTTTACTTTCTTCTTGTCCCACTATCATCCTCAGCCTTCTTTTGGATTTCAGTAATTCCTCTTGGTTCTATTGCCCTTGATCAAGCCCTACCAGGTCTCCTACACCTTCCTCGCCATCGATATTGGGTCACTTGTTGTTCTCTTGTTCCTGGGTTTGTTAACACCCACTTCCTTTCCCCTGCCTCCCCCTCTCCCATGCACTGCCCACCCCATCCCCCGAACCATCCTGTTGCTTTCTCCTTCAGATTGTTTATACGACCTATCTTTTCTCGATAGACTTTCAGAGATAATAATACACACAGAAAACAAGACAGAGAAAAAACAAAGCAACAAGACAACAACAACAACAAAGCTGATTGAAAAAAAGAAAAGTCTTTAATAGTTCAAGTTCTATTTGTCACCTTGAGGAGTATTTTCTAGTCAAATCTGATGAGGTGCCACGCCCAGGCCCCAAAGCCTATTTTTGGTATTCCCTCAGAACTTCCTTGCTCTGGTCCCCCTGCACTCTTCTTAGAAAAATGTATTTCTCACACTTGCGATTATATCCCTTTCAGGAAACATCCCTATGATATCTTCATCCAGCAACTAAAGCAAAACAACAACAACAAACTCCAATTGCTATTGTGTTAATAATACTCACTCATAGTGACCCTATTGGACAGATTAGAACTGTTGCCAAGGGTTTTAGAGGCTGTAGATCTTTACCAGAGGAGACAACCTCATCGTCTCCAGGTGGCAGCTGATGGACTCAACTACTGAGCGTGCAGTTAGCAGCCTGATTCATAACACACTAAGGCACCAAGATGCCTTCATCCAGTACATAGCTGCTTATAGTAGAACATTTGCATTAGTATCACCTGAAGAGCCTTACAGAAGATCCAAAATATCCTTGCCTTCAACAAATAAATAAACAAACAAAAGCACTGCCACTGTGTTCATTCTAACCGACAGAGACACTATAGAACAGAATAGGACTGTTTCTTGGGTTTTCCATACTGTAACTCTTTACTGGAGCAGACAGCCTTAACTTGTCCCCCTGAAACAGGTAGTGGATTTGAACCAACACTTTATGGTTGACAGCCCACTGCTTAGCCCACTTCACCAAGAGATATTCATTAATTAGCAGCCAGATACTAAAAAAGCAAAGGTTTTTAAAAGCCAAATTTTGAGGTACTTTTCATAACTATCTTTAAAAATATTTGAAACGATGACTAACACAAACAGATTCAGTACTCTGATCAGAGACCTTGCTATACTCTCTGCAGCATTAGCATGCTGTATAATTTGCTCAATTTGTTATTCACCTCATAGTTTTACTGTAAGGTAATTAGTTCTTTAGAGGACCATTTACTTAGATGAATTTCATAGAGCAAAATCTGTGGTTTTTGAAGTAAGTAGAGTTTTTTTCAGCTACAAATACAATCAATTAGGAGTTCAATGTGATTCATAGAATCAGGTAGCCTGAGCATTCCATATGTATATTGTAACTGAGCTCCACTGGTAATTTTGTGATGTCATATGGTAAGCATTGGACTGCTTACCACAAGGTCAGGTGCTCAAGCTCACCAAATCCATCAGTAACTCCCCAGGAGCAAGTTGAGAGTTTGATACAAATATATAGCCTAGGAAACCCTGTATAGAATTGCTCTGAGTCAATATGTATTTGATGGTGGTGGGCTAGGGGTCTGGGAAAAACTTAGAGTTCACTGGGGGACCAATTCAACAAGTTAGTTGACATGCAGAACAAATTATGCAACCTCTCCCCCTCCTTCCTCTCTTTTTCAGGAGCATGGTACCTATTTCTCCTGTCAGTTAACCAAGTTCTGGATAGATGAACTTGTAATTATGTAAATGCATTCAATAAATCAATGGTTCAATTTTGAAATATTGGTAATGCTGGATAAAAGCCAGAGACCTCCTTCCTTTTCATGAAACTATAAAGCTTTTAAGGAAGCAATATACAACTATGAGCTCTCGCTCTCTCTCCATAAATACACACACATCCTGATAGACTGAAAATGAAAAAGCTACTTAGAGGCTTCTAATGGGTGAAAACTTATCAGGAGTGTTCAGCTTCATAATATGTGTGAAATTTTGGAGGAACTAGTGAAAAGATGTTTCTAGCCCTAGCTCTATCTCATTCTCCTGAAGAAATAGGAGGATATTGTTTCTAGAATGACTAAAATACCATTGGAATACTGTAGCAGCTACGTTTTATGTCAACTCGTACCTGTGCGAAACTGTAGAGGTGGCACCTGGCCATGTTCCCACCCGTGGACACCTCCTCCCACCCCCTCCCCAAGCCTATGAGCTCTCTGCTGCTGCTTCACCTTTCTGTACAGCTACACGGCTGTGAAGAGTGGCCTAGAATGCTTTCTTCACATCACTGGTTGTGTTT
>PVJH01014273.1:21269-57591 GCA_004026705.1 Nesogale talazaci
GGGTAGAAAGGGCAACTTGCCTCTTTACAGAGCATGTAGATTGAATCTGTTTCCGGTGGGAGATAACCCTGAGTGTGACCTAGCGATCCATGCACAGGAAAAAAGCAAAGACATAAAAAATGATTCTGCAGTTGATCTGAGGCGCAATGGGGGTTTTATCATTCACTAGCTATGTGATTAGGGCCAAAAACCTTTCCTAAATGATGATAATATAGTACCACTCTTCTACAGGTAGTGTAAGCTTCTTGCATGAATTAAATATTTAATGAAAAACCAAACTCACTGTCATTGTCAATTCTGACCCTTGGCAACCCCAGAGCACTGGCTAGAACTGCTCCCGTCGGTGACTTTCTAAGACTGTAATTCTTTTCCTTTTTTTTTGGGGGGGGGGGCGGCAATCACTGTCCTTTGTTGTGAGTGAGAGGCCCAGCCTTGCTCCTGGAGAGCTGCTGCTGGATTTGAACTGCCAAGCCAGTGGACTGCAGTCCCGCACTCAACCACTACGCCACCAGGGCTCAGCCCCAAGACTGTAATTCTTTATGGGGGTAGAAAGCCTCATCTTTCCCTCCAAGGAGTAGCTGGTGATTTCAAAATGCTGATCTCCCAGTTAGCAGGCCAACACTTAACCACAACATCAATACAGAGTGAGAAAATCCAAAAACAGGGGCCAGAGGGCTGAGAAGAGTGCTGGGGAAGCTGATTGACAGCGTGAGGCTGGGCCTGGGTCCACACCCACACTAGGCAGTCTATTAGTCAGGGGACCATCTTTCTAAAAATGGAGCAGGCGACTGCAAAGCAATACACCACCCAAGCAACAATCAGAGTTCTTGAGCATAGACAAATAAATAAATAATAAACAAACCCTCTGGTTTCAAAAGTATACTCCTACATCATCGCCTCTGTGTCCTTTCACCTACGCAGAATTCTATTTAAACATCTCAAAAGATATTATAGAATTTATACTTCAGGTGTCTTTAGAGCAATAGCATCCCCAACCTCACTTGGCAAAGTATGTCAGCAGCTCATAATCTTTACCTGGAAAAGATAAAAGTGACTGGAAGTACACAGACTATTTTGTGGTTTATCTCTTATTCCTTCCAAGTTTATGTTCTTTACCCAGCTTCTACATGTCAGAAGTTGAATCGTTAATGAGAAAAATACATATAATAATGTGAGAACAGAGAGTTCAACATAAAACATTCCTATGTAGAGCATTCTAATTTGAAACTGTGTGTGTAAACTTGAGTTCCAATCATCTTACCATGGGTAAGATTGAAGTGGTATAAAGATTATCTCTACCCCCCCCCTCTTGTCACTTGGTTTCAGGGTCCTCAGTTGGCTGCGTGTTCGAACCATTTAGGAAGGTATATTTGTTAAAAATCTGATACTAGGATCTCAAGTTCAGAGATTCTGAACTAAACCACCTCAGATATAACTCCTTGGCTTATTCCTTAAAGTCCCAGATAATTCTAGTACAACAGGGTATGAGCTACCCTGCCCTTATATGTACAAGGGCATGAAATACTTTTCCTCTTTCTTTTGCCCTTTAGCTTCACTGCATAGTCATGCTAAGATTACGAGAGGGACATAATCAAGATTATGATAGGGACATAATCACTTTAATCAAGAATAGTTAAATGATTGCATAACAGTTCTCTGGGCTTGTTTTCATGTGATTTAGAGAGAAATGATATAGTCACTACGACATTTACTGTGAAATGTTCTCACACATTGTATTTGAAAAATTATTATGGAAATTGTGTTCATCAGTTAATGAATCTTTTTTTTTCTTGTTGGCTATAACTCCAAGCAGATAAGACATTCTCTCAGAGTAATTAATGATCACATCCACTTTCTCTAGACCTGTGGTTCTCAACCTTGTTCATGCTGCAATTCTTTAATACAGTCCCTCATGTTGTGGTGACTCCCCCCGACCAACCATAAAATCATTTTCATTGCTGCTTCATAGCTGTAATTTTGCTACTTTTATGAATTGGGTAGGCCCTGTGAAAGGGGAGTAAGAAGCATTTGATGGTCCTTTGAACCAACTTCTTTGCCTTTCCTTGATCAATCCTGGTGTCCCTGATTCTTTAGGTCTCAACTAGAGGGTAACTCACAGTTTTGTCCCAATTCCTGATAACTAGGTCTATTCTGTCTTTTACTCCTTAAGACTGATTCTCTACACAAATTAACCCCTGCATTCACCTCTGAGGTTTTGGTTTTTGTTGTTTTTGGTGGTGGTGGTTTTTTGTGGGGTTTTTTGCTTGCCTATATATTTTACTCTGTAATTCTGTTTGGGAAAATGGAATATTCCCTTAATTGATTCTTGTTCTTGGAATCCTAGTCTATGACAACATAGGAAACATGATCTACAAAATTAGACTATACCAAAATCTGTGCATTGATCAAAAGGAAGCTGTGTGAACAGAATAAGGAAATACTGCATAGTTCAAAATCAGGAAGAAGGTGTGTCGGGATGGTATCCTCTCACCATATTTATTCAATATGTACGATAAGCATAATCAGATAAGTTGGATTATATGAAGAAAAATGCGGTATCAGGATTGGTAGAAAGCGTATTAACAACCTTCGATATACAGATGACGAAACTTTGCTTTCTGAAAGTAAGGAGGAATTGAAGCACTTGCTAATGAAAATCAAGGACAGCAGCTTCAGTATGGATTATAACTCAATGTAAAGAAAAAAAAAGAACCTCACAACTAAACCAATAGGGAACAACATCCTCAGTGAGGAAAAGATTGAGAAATTGTAAAGGGTTTTTCTTGTTTGGGTCTACAATCAAAACTCATGGAAGCAAAAATCAAGTTATCCAACCATGTATTGAATGGGTAAATTTGCTGTAAAAGACCACCTTAAAGCTTTGAAAAGCAAAGGTGTTCCTTTGAAGACTAAGGAACACCAGAACTAAACTATGGTATATTCAATCATCTCATGTGCATGTGCAAGTTGAATATTGAATAAGGAAAATCAAAGAACTATATTTTTGAATTATGGTGCTTGTGAAGAATATTGAAAGTAACAGACTGCCAGAAGAACAAACAAACGTCTTTGAAGAAGTGCTTCCAGACAGCTGCTCCACATACTTCAGACATAGTATCAGAAGAGACCAGTCCCTGGAAAAGGACATCACACATGGTAAGTAGAGAGGCAAGGAAAAAGGGAAGTCCCCCCAACAAGTTAGACTGACACCATGGCTGCCACAATGGACTTAAACATAACATTTTGAGGAGGACACATGACCAGGCAGTGTACCTAGGTTGGATATGAATCTGAACAGACGTTACAGCACTTAAAAACAATAGTATATGCAAATAAAGTCCTTTGCCCTAGATAGAAGAGGATGCCTCCCCATTGAAAAAGAAGAAGAAATAGCTCCACTGGGTGTAGATTTCATAGAAGGCATATTTCCCTCTAGATAAGCAGTAAGCAACTCTTTCTGAGTTAGTGCACCCAGTGGCATCGCATGGGAAGTTTCTCTCTGGTTACAGTGAACTTTTTTTTGTAAAAGCAGTGTAGTAGTCACTTAATCTGGTGTCAACTTGAGGACTAAGAGTGTAGGAGTGAAGTCTAGCCTGTCAATCTGGAGAGAGCCAACGAGACTTCTGTGTGGGCTTGGCCTTCTCCTGAGAATTCTGAGAAATCCGGTACTTTCTTCGTGGAGACAGGAAACATTATCTCTCTCAGTTCACTTCCTTGGAGACTCAACTGACAACACTAGCTGCCTGAGAGACTCATTCGACAAGCTTGGCTCCCTGTGAAACATCCCTGAGGATGCCACATAGACCTACCCTGATGTAGCCAGGACCAGGACCCAGAGAAATCACTTGGAGCCTCCTTCCAGGGCTGAGATGCTGACCCACCACTGGATCCACAGACTTTCTACCCACTGGCTTGTGATCATTCTGCATTTGACATCATTGCATGTGTTTCATGAGTCTGAAGAAGACTTTATAGACTGGCAACAGAAATATAGGCTAATATCAGACTTGTGGGCTTGGACTGGACTGGGTTGGGATGTTTTTCTCAATGTTCAATTGCTCTTATATATAAACCTCTTTCTTACACACATATGCATGTTTATGAGTTTTTTTCTCTAGTCTACCCAGAGTAACACAAGCAGTTTCACTCAAACCTTGTTTTCTGTGATGGCCAATTTAAGAACACAGTGTGTGACTGTGAAATTTTGTTTCCTCCTCTGTAAAAATGCTGTAGAAACTGGTTTTTTTTAATATAGGTTTTATTGGGGGCTCTTACAACATTTAATACATTGTTCATATTAAGCATATTTGTACACATGTTGCCACATTCATCTACATTATATACTTGAACCCCTCCAGCATAAGCTCCTCTTCCCCTCTTTTCTCTAGTTCTTTTTTTTTTAATTCCAACTCCCCATATTTCCCCTTCCCCATGTTCATCACAGCTTACAAGGACAGCACTGTGGAGAAAACACTCATATTTTTGAATGTTTGAGTGTTTGTTTGTTTCATATGAGTGAGGTTTTTTTTTTTCATTTCCAGAAAGGTAAAATGTTGATTGATGATAAACCTCATCCCATATGTTCATCAACTTCCCAAACAAACAAAAAATGTCAATAAAATCCATGCACTTGTGTTCAAAGAGTGATCAATGATGGATGGACCATTGAAGAGATGGGGAAGTTATCTAGACTATCATGAAGCTCAGTTCCAGGAATTTTAATGGAAGATTTAATGGAATGAGATGGGTTACTGCAAAATTTGTGCCTTGGGTTCTTACTAACCAGGAAAAAGAGTGTTGATTGGAAATATGTCATGCTTTCAAAGAACAGCTCTGAAGCAACCCACACTTTCCCCCCATGGTCATTACTAGAGACAAAACATGGTGCTAAAAGAAAACATGGTGCTGTTCTTATGACCCTGAAAACAAACATGAATCAAGCCATCACTACTTCACCTACAAAAAGTTCACCAAATAAAATCAAAGATCAGGATGTTGCTCATTTGTTTTTCTGATGTGAGAGGAATAGTGCATTTGGAGTTCATTCCATCAGGTCAGACTATTCATCAAGCTTTCTATTTAGAGGTTCTGAAAAGATTATGTAATAGTGTGTGACAAAAAAGGTCTGATTTGTAGTAGACGGGACTGGATTTGCCACCATGACAATGCACCTGCTCAGTCAGATATCTCAGTGCACCAGTTCTTGGCAAAAACAGCATGCCCCTCTTGCCTCACACACTTTACTCACCTGACATCATCACTTCATGCGACTTCATTTTGTTTCCATGAATGAAGATGAACATGAAAGGATAGCAATTTGATAGCATAGAAGAGGTGAAGAAAAAAATGTGGGAGGTGCTGTCAGTCATCCAGATGAGTTGGGAAAATGTTTTGAAGTATGGAATCGCAGATTTGAAAAAATGTATTAAGTATTTTGAAGGTGATAAGGTTGTTTTGTACAAAAAATTTAAATATATAGTTTTGCATAAAAATTCCATATGGGGGTAACCCTTATATTTTCAAGAGACACCTCTCCTTGGAGTTTCTGTGATCCATAGTTAATAAGATCTCTCTCTTTTTTTAATATTGCAACACTTTTCTGTAGTCTCTCTGCTATGTTGGCACTGAGTGCTTGAAGACCAGCACTTGAAGAGTTTATTTCACTTTTGTGAGGTTCCAGTTATTATCAAGTACTTCTTTACACTGAGTCAGAGTCTCCTGTTGGTGACGGTAGGGCATGAGTTTTCCTCCTCTGTTATATGACGTGAGAACAGGCATGAAGCGTCCTTAATCTCCTTTGTGATGAAGCCCTCAGCTCTGAGCACAATATCTCTTCTTGGTCAACACAGCTTCAAGTCCCTTCACAAGTCTTGCCAGTTTACTCTGGATGCTCTTCCAGTTTATCTTAAATGTCATCTCCAGAAGTAAATGCATATACTATGAGTGAAACTTTAACAGTGTGTCTTCTGAGTACACTACCACTTTCCTCATCCTAGAGCCAAGTATCACAGATGTTTTGTGTTGTAGTACACTTAGGGATAGGGATCCTAAGTTTTTTTTATGGTATGTCAGAGAGCCAAGCAATCCTCTATCTTTATCCTTTCTCCCATGGTTATAAATTTGTCTTTCTCTCCTTGTTCCTTTGCATTGTTTTCAAGAACAACTTATAACAAGCTCCAGGTGCAAGCTCTCTAGTTTCTCTCTCAAACTATATTCAACAGAATAGTGTTTCTGTGTGAACTATATGTTGCATATAAAAAACTGTTTCCAAAGTCAAATAAATGTAGTATAGAGTATGTTTATTATTTTGAGTTAAATTCTCTTTTCTGTAGCATGCTCGAAGTATTTAACTTATGAACATCTAGGATAGGGATGTTTATAGAATTTTCTAGGATAGGGATGGTTTGTAGAATTTTCAGAAAATATCCCATTTTTCTCTCTCTCTCTTCATGGAATATACTTTGAGACATTCTGGTTTATTTTATGTCTCTTTGTTATCATAAACTCTAATATGATTTATTATTTTCCCCAAAAAATCTTTCATTTTTCTTTAAGCAACAAAATTGCATAGCATTAGGTGTGGCTTAACAGTTTCCAGAAATCTATCTGTTGGAATGTCACTCAAGAACATTAACTCTGTATTGTGTTGGTCAATAAATGTTGAGAGTGACATTCAAATTTCAAATGAACTTATTCTTGCTTGGAACACCTAATTTTTGTCTCTTATTTCCATGTCATCACTTTCTGTTGGCCTTGAGTTTAAATTCTATATATGTGTGTATATATATGTGTATATAGAGAGAGAGATATAGATATAGATATATCCTACTTTTCATGCTGGCCATATGAGCATTATGAGCTCTTTCCAGTGTCTTGCCTATCATCTTATATATTAACTGAGCTTAAATTTGTTTTACTCTTGTGCCATTTTTACTCTACCCTGCTCACATTTTGGTGGGAAAGCGTGGTGATAATGCCAGTATCAGGACTCAGCACAACACATATTATTTAGCAAGCATTCATTGAAAATCTGCTGGATCACAAGAGTTCCATGGCATATAAGAGTTACAAGGTAAATAAGATTTGGTCCCTCTTCCAATAAAATATCACAACACATAAATCTTAAACATTTCATTTTAACTTTAAACTAATTTAACACACACACACACACACTAAACTGTCAGTGTAGGGTCAAGGCTTTTCCTTTGATTGTTAATTGAAATTTTTCATGATCTTGCTGCAAGACTGAACACATCATCTATGATGTCTGATTTTGCTTGCTGACGATGGTGTAAGAACATAATGCTATAGAAGTATATACACATTGGAGTTATCCAGATATCCTCCCCTTGATCTTTATTTTACCATCTTATTTTTATTTTCTTTCCCAAGAATTCAAATGAGTTCCCCAAACAGAAAAATTTTATCTCACTTCCTTTTCGATGCTTCTCCAATTTTATATTTCATTAAATGGTGTCTTTTAAAAATATCAAGTGTAATTGGCATAATCAGGTTTGAGAACAAGCATGGATGACTTAGCGCACAGCCCTCTTTGGAGTAAACCAACCACGTGAGTGCCTAAGAGGAAGACCTTCCAGCTGTGACCAGTCACGGAGCCCAGGTATGTCATAGGCAGAATGAAATGGCCTTCCTCCTCTGATGAGTCACAATACAGTGTTGTGAGTTGCATCATTAATACCTCCTTGAAAGGAGCCTTCACTCAATCCGTGTGGGTGTAGTTTTCAAATACTTTTATCTTGCTTCTTGGTGTTAAGCTTTATTTTTTAAAATAGGTAATATCATTGCGTGGTTTAAAATTCAAAAAGTTAAAGAAAGAAGTGGAGAGTATCTTTTATACCTCTGGTCTCCACACAGCCAAGTCCCTCTCCCAAAGGCAATCATCACTACTAGCCCTTTCTGTAGTCTTAGGGAGATTTTCCTGTAGTCATTAAAAACAAAATCATAAGCATTCTTTTCTTTTTCTTTCTTTTCTTCATGCCAAATGTTAGCATACTACTTGTGACACTTTGGGGATGAATGTTGACATCTTTCTTTACTTTCTGGGAGATAGAATATTCATCAGGTCAAGAACTTGTCAGATGGTCTGTGTTTAGCTGACTAAGGCTTCTAGCAGATGGCCAGATTATATCCCTGTTATTGCTGTGTCTTGATCCTGTGCCAGCTTTGTAATCTATACCAAGAACACATCATCTGTTTCCTCTCTGAGACCAGTTAAACAGTTTCTCTCTTTTATCCATTTTCAGCTATCTAGTAGATATTTTGTAGATTTCCTTAAAATATATTATACTATACTACTTTCCCTTCTATCAAATATTTATGCATTGGATACATGGAATCAATTATTCCCTAATACTACTCCCACCAAAGCTTGGCATTCTCATGAGATTATGCATGTCTCTATATATTAAAGCCTACTTTCATTTTCTTCACAACCCATGTGCTTTGCACTTGAGTGGGTATTTGTCTATTATTTTCCATCTCCTTTAATTATTTTCTCATGTTAATCCCTGAGAGGTTCCCTCAGTCATATTTTTCTTTCTGTGTCCTACCAACTTCCCTCCAAAGTAATCAGCACCCTGGATTTATCTGTAAGTTTGTTTTGCTTTCTCTATAGTTTCAGTGTATGTCCTTGATGGACAAGGCTGCTAAGCCCTCAAAAACACATTTGTTCTCCCCCCTCTTTCAATGTGCATGTCACCCTGGTCAAGAATCCATCGTTCCAGGATATTAAGTCACAGTCCAGTTATCTAGACCCTAATGGCATTGTCAGTAATTCCTTCCCCAACAATTCCTCTCTCTTCAAGAGCCCCTAAAGCAATGAACAAGAAGCAATTGAAATAGGACCTTCACTACCCACCCTTGTTTCCTGCTGAAGAACTCACAGTTCCTAAAGATAATCTTTTGTCATGCCTCTCTTGTGTTCGAAAATTATTTATAACTTATTAACTTCACTAATTCATTTATTAATTTACCCAATGAATATGTGTCCTTTTCTTGGATAAATGATTGAGTTAACTAATTCAAACATACCCAGGGGCTGATTTGTGAAAATCAGTAAAATCCAGTTTCTCAAATGGAGAAATGTTATTCTACAATATGTTTCAAAGCACCTGGATGCAACTAACGCTGATGGGTAGCAGGACAGTGAGAGTGAGTGAGAAGGTTCCCATGAAGAAAACATCTGGGATGTTAGGAAGAGGTAGGAGTCTTCTGCACAGGCAAGAGAGAAAAGTGCACACAGACAGACAGAATTTCAAAAGCTTGAAGGTGTAAACATCCACGTCATCATCGAAGAATTGATTAGTGTAAGATATGACAAAATCTATACCAGGCAGCCTCAGGGATAATGAAGAGATGAATATACAGTTTGGAGACAGTTCAGCATTAGAATTCATAGAATACATTGACCATTTTTGTTGTGTGCTGTTAGGTCATTGCTAGCTCATAGTTCCTGCAGAGGAAAGAGTAGAGTCGCCCCATTAATTTTCCAAGTTTGTAACCTTTGCAGAAGCAGACTGTCAGGTCCTTTCTCCCTCAGAGTCAGTGGCAAGTTTCAACTGCCAACCTTTGGGTGAGCAACTGAACTCTCCACCTGTGCACCAGGGCTCTCTCATCAGTGGCACTCAGGACATGGGAAGTGAGCAACAGCTGGACAGGCAATGACTCTGGGTAGACTGGTGGGTGGTGAAGACACTGAGACAAGGAATTTAGGAGTTAGAAATGGGTTGGGTGCTTTACTGGCGATTAATACTTTGGTTTTGCACTTATAAAATTTTCGGTGGCAGTAGATTATTCAAGTAAAGGTGTGCCAGGCTTAGTTCAGCCATCAAAAAGGTCTGAACAGAAAATAGGTATGGACAATGATTAAGGTCATGGCAGTGAAGTTTGCTGTCAATGAAAAATAAGCAAGAGACAAATAAGTGGGGCATTTTGTCTTACACTTTTGTATAAGCAGCAAAGTTGAGAACTTTTTTGTTTTGATCTATTGATTTGCCTTTACATACTAGTAAAGGAAAATATATTAAATTGTAAAACCAATAGGAAGCCTTAGTAAAAGAAATACAATGTTGCTGTCATCCAGTGAGTTCCAGTTAATAATAACCCAATATACAACAGAGCAAAAAACTCTGGTCTTGTGACATCTTCATCAGCATTAGTATGTTTCAGCCCATTCCTGCAGCCACTGTGTCAATGCATCATTCTCAGTAGTCCTCCACATGATCAACTAGGCGGTCCTCTACAAAGGGCTGATGCCTTCAGCTGGCAAGTCAAAACAGATGAGACCAGGTCTTGCTATCTTCGCTTCTAAGCAGCATAATAATTTAAAATAGCAATAGTAATGGAAGCAAAAAGGCTATAAATTAGTATTAGAAATCTATTTACACATATATCATTATAATCTAATATAAAGTTGGTCTTTTGATTAAGAACACCACTTCTAGCACACTTACTCCTCATGACCCTTGTTCATTCTTTCAGCATTTTTTGGCAATGGCCTATCAGAACCTCCCTATAAATTAGATAAAAATTAAAATAAATGGCAGTGAGTGGGTAATTACTAGGACTAGTTTAGTTGCATATTTTGTTTGCATATTTTTAAAGCTAATGAATGATGGGCAGAATGTGACAAACGATTTCTTTTTTTATTAACAGACTATTAAATTTACCCCAATCATTGTCTGCAAAAAGTTAATTGTTTTGGTTTTGGTTTGGGGGGTTTAAGTGGTGATGGTAGTATTTAGCACTTTAGAGTTCTCATTAAATTCAACATAAAATCAGAAGATTCAGTTGTGTCTTCAACATGTCAGTCTACTTGCTGGAAGTAGAATCATTGTCTTTTAAAATCCTCTAACACAATATAAAGTAGCCTAGTCAGAGAATACTGAAAATCACCCCGGCAATAACAAACCCCCTCAAAAAACACACTAGAGTTTCTGGAAATCACAGCAAAGGCATCAAAGTAATATATAGGTGGGGGGGGGGGGATTCAGGGAGAGCAGAATAGCAAAATGTTGTGACTGAAACAAACCAACGTCTGTTCCAGAAAGGAAGGCCACTGCAGGGAATGAGCTGGTCTGCAGAAATCTTAGCCTGATTCAGTCCAGGCGCTACAGGACAAGGGCCAGAGGTGCTATAGGCAGCTTAGCTTTCACAGTTCTTGCTCATCCCTGCTGTTTTTAAGGGGACATCAGACCTCTCAAATCTTTTGATTAAACTATTTCTACCTCCATGTTTATTCATAGAAGTAAAATGGAAAACATTCTCATACAAGATAGGTGAAAGCAGACTTTATCAAGATTATATTCCTACTATCTAGATCAGCACCTGGCCCATTGTGGCTGTTCAAATATTTGTTCGATTAAATGAAGGCATTTTAAATTCTATGCCAGTCCATTATGAGATTCTGATTTGTCCTTTGAATTAGCACTTTCCCTTGTCTCACGTGCATGCCTGCATTAGAATCCCCAAACGACTAAAAGACCTTCGATGAATGTAACAACACCTATTTACTAGATCAGGTTCTATCTCAGGTCAGCCCTATTAAGAGGCTAATGAAATGGCTTCACATTCTTTGTCATTTTAAGGACAACCGTATTAAAATGTAGACTTAAAATAAGACTGCATCTTTTAAAACAGCTGATAAATTCTGGGCAAAAAGAATGCTGACCCAGTTTCTTTTCTTTCCCACAACGTTACCCAATTCTGGGTCATGTTTATATTATACAGCAATCTTTCCTCCTTATCTCCATCTTATGGGAACTGCACTTTTCCCCTTCAGGACTCCCATGTGTTTATTGTCTTGATATTATAAAGGCAAATGGTATCGGAGGACCATTTCCTCAGACCGTTTACAAACCAACAGAGTACAGCAGTGAGGAAGGAGGCCTGCAAAATATCCTGGGATCACACTTGGGAAAAGCAGGCACCACAGACTCTCCAAAAAAGATAGCACATGGATCAAGTCTTGAAGGACATGTAGGAGTGAACAGAGAAAACAGCAGGCGCAAAGGCCTGGAGTCCCGAGACCGTGAGCCGTTCTGTAAAGAAACGTGTAAACTGTGTGACGTGAAGCAGAGAGGTAGGCAGGATTGGATCGGGTCACTAAATCTCTGCGCCCTCCTACTTAACTGGCATAACAACAGACACAGAGAACAACAGGAGAGAACGCGAAATCCAGAAACAGACTCACGTCAAACACCGAAGGTGGCACAGAGACTTCATGACCTGAGAGGCACTCTACTTAGCACTGAAACATTTTCATTGAGAGGCATTTCCCTCATAGAAAGATTTACCTGCTAAAAATTGAAAATACAATGGAGACAGGAGAAGAACATAGGGAGAGCGACAGATTAGGAAAAGCTGTAGCACTACTTTAGAGAAAAATAATATCAGCACTGTAGTACTAGCGAAAAGGGTATTCAGTTCAAAGCATTATTACCATTAGAAGGCCTGCCACAATCCTCCAGAGAAATGGGTATGCCACCCTGAGAAGTCTCTCTGTAGACCAGCTGTAGCACCAGAGGTACAATAGGAGATGGGTTTAAGAGATTTTCTCTCCCAAAGTCCACGAGATAGTTTCCAGAGCTAATATGTGGGGGCTTCAAAGATTTCATGGAAAAATTCCATTTTATTTTACTTCCATTTTTCCATAAGCATTTTAAAGCCCTCTTAGAGAGGAATTTGACAAAGTTGCAGGGTATAAACTCAACAAACAAAAATCAGTTGGGTTTCTATGAGAAATGCAGACATGAGAAATCTGAGAAGCAATCTTCTCACAATAGCATCTACAAAAATTAAATGCCTAGAAGTAAATTTAACTAGGGATGAAAAGAACTCTAAACTTAGAATTACATGGTTGAAATTTAAGAAGACCTAAATAAATGGAAAATTGTTCCATGTTCATGAATTGGAAGACTTTAATTTTATTAATAGATGATCATTACCAAAGGGTTCTATAGATTTAATACACTCTCAATCAAAATTCCAACATCCTTTTTTAAAAAAATGGGAAAGACAGTTCTCAGCTGTATTCGGAATTGCAGGAGGACTCAAATAGCTAAAGCAATGTGGAAAGAGAAGAACAAGGCAGGAGGATTCACACTCCCTGATTTTTAAACATACCAAATATCGCAACAAAACATGAAAACCCTCAGAGGCAATTCTACTCTATCCTCTAAGGTCACTGTGAGTCTGCATCAAATAAGGACACTAAGAATACAGCGACAGAGAAAGTCCTGGTAGAGTAGTGGGCTGCACATTGGAGTGCTAAGCACAAGGTCAATGGTTCAAAACCACTTGCCTCTTTGAGAGAGAAAGAGGAGACCTTCTGCTCTCATAAAGAATGAAAATCTTGGAAACCCAGAAGGGTCTTTCAACTCTGTACTGTAGGACCCCTGGCAGTTGGAGTTGACCCAATGGTACTGCATGTGTAAGGTGCACACTCCTGGCTATCACACCAGTTAGGACTCGGGCCGGCCCTCTAGAATAGCACAGACTTGCCTCTCTGGGTTTCTGAGGCTGTAACTCTTTAGAGGAGTCAGAAGCCCCATCTTTCTCCATCAGAGCACCTGATAGTTTCGAACTGAAGACCTTGCAGATAGAAACCCAGCATGTAAACACCCTCAAGGTACAGCACGGTAATGAAAACAGTCTGGTACTGGTCTAACAATAGACACATGGAAAGCAGGATGGAATTAAGAGTTCAGAAATAAACCCACACATTTACAGTCAACTGATGTTTGCCCAGAGTGGCAAATCCATTAGATAGGGAAAGATGAGACTTTTCAATGAATGATGTTGGAAAATTGGATTACCACATTCAGAAAAGTGAAACAAGATCTGTGCTTCATACTACACACATAAACAAATGTAAAATGGATTAAGGACCTAAATCTTAAAGCTAAAGCCATAAAATTTGAAGAAAAGGCAAAGGCAGAAGTGTGAGGCTTTTCTTTTAATATTGGATTACTTAATTTAATTACTTAACAAAAGGGAAAATTATCAAAGACAAAATAAATAATTGAGCCCTCATAAAATGGTTCATTTTTATCATGAAAAGACTTTACAAAAGAGGGAAAAGATAAGGTACTGGGTAGGAGAATGTCTTTGGAACTCTTATATGTGTGAAGAATCACATAGAGAGAGAGAGAGAGAGAGAGGCAGGGCATTTTAAAAGATGGCCTTTGTCAGCTGTTCTAAACCTTAGCAGGGACCCTCAAACTACATGGCGGGCCACATGCGCCCCCCACCCCCACTCCCACCCCCACCGCAGGACATTTATCCGGCCCACCAGGTGTTTTTGCCACTGCTGCTGTCCTACTGAGCAGCCAACTTGTCCGGGGCCTGCAGTGAACTTGTTCATAGTTTGTTTGTTCTTTTACTATAGCTGGCCCCTCCAACAGTCTGAGGGACAGTGAACGGGCCCCCTGTTTAAAAAGGTTGAGGACCCCTGCTAGTGAGTCAGCCCGCAAAATGGATGAAAACAGTTTGTAAACGAACATCTACAGAGACAAGTGCTTAACAAATGATTCTGTTCAAATATGTTAGATCATTTCTTCTTCCTTTCCAGATTTTTCCTCACCTTTTTTTAATGTTGCTAGGTGTAAGTCAGTCTTTATCATTATCCTGCAAGGGCCTCTCTGATCTCAATACATACCTACGTCTTAACCCCCCCTGACCATTTTGAGGCAAACACATTGTCCTCATTGATGTTCTCCAAACATTCTAGACATGCTTCTGCTGAAACTTTGGAGAACTTGATCTTCTTTCTGTCCCTGGTTATTCTGCAGCTGCAGTCCTCCCCTTCTTTAGGTCTGTGGTGCCCAATAGCACTCTGTTTCCAAGTAAAATAACCCTCTGATCTGGGTTACCTTGTGTCCAGAAGCTATGTTTAAGGCCTGATCCCCCCATCTATCTGTGACTGGGACCTTCTTTGGAAAGAGAGTGAAGGTATAATCATTTTAGAGGAGGTCATGAGGGGGTTTCCTGTTTCAGTGTAACTGGTGGCGGGATGAGAGAGGATGAGCTCGAGAGATAGACGCACAGGAAGAATGTCATCTCACGCAAGTGTCTGAAGTGGAACTAACGAACCACAAGTGCAGGAGCTCTAACAATTGCTGACCAGGGTCAGCAGCTGAGGGAAAGGCGTGGAACAGAACCGCCTCTATAGACTTCCGCATTGGAACCACCGTGTTGCGGCTGGCTGCCCTCTGCTTCTCCCACAACACGATGATGACGTCTTACAGAGATATGTACCCTCTGCTTCAAAAATCTCATGAGGAAATTCCATTATCTTTTCATCCCATATTTCCGCAAACTTTGTGGAGGCCCTGGTAGGTACATGGATAGCTAGATCGACTTATGTCAAAATGTATTGCTTCGAAATCGTAGAAACATTTATATTCAGGAATGTCAAAAGGTGAAGCTATTGTTCTTCAGTATCGCCTCCATCTAGATTGACACACATATATCTAGAGGTGGCACATTCATCTCTCCTTCAAAAAATTCGACGCTCAAAATGACAACATTGGCATCCTTCAGGGACTCCAAATTGTGTTACTTTTAAATATTCTTTGAGTTTGGGAACGGATAAAGAAGGGGCCATCTCAGGCTTGTAGGGTAAGGTTTCCCAAAGAAATTCTTGTAGCACAGCACCTGTTGCCCTCAAGGAGAAAGCACACTCTCAGGATGATAAAACATCCTCAACTCAACTTATCTGGCCCTCTGCTCAAAAATGTGATTTCCTATCTTTTAAAAAAGGTCTTTCCAATAAGTGTCCATGATTGTCCTGCACCCTAGAGAAAATATTAAAATGATCCCATTGGAGTCCCCCAAACCAGTAGCTATAACTCCCCAGCTGACCTCTGTGTCCTGGTGTAAGTGACCTCATCCTCTCCCACCAGGTGACCCCTGAAATAACTGTTTTGATGGGCTCTTCTTTGAAAGCATCCTCACCAGACTTAGACAAGGGTTTTACCAAGAGGACTTGTTTACAGCCATCCCCTGGATCCCAGAGACATGTTCAAATGCATCTCATTTTAAACAAACCCAAGCATTATGAACTGGAGCTCTACTAGGAAGACTCTTCTAATTTACCCTTTATATTACAGGTATTGTGAACAATAGGCAGGATTAACCTGCCACTACATTTTAAATTAATTTTCTAATTTTTAAAAAAAAGATCCAGGCTTAATTTATAATTTTGAGTCCAACAAACCACACATTGATTTAATAGAAATAACTCTAGTTTATCTTTAGAAAAAAATCTCATCTCAAGAGAAAGCAAAACGTAGACAGTGGAACTTGCTCTGAGTTTAGGACCTCTCCAATTTTCTTTCCAACAGATTCCATCAGGGTTGAATTAACTTTTACCTCAAGATCACAAATTGATGGCCCTTGTGCCATTTTATCATAGAAAATGACACCTGCGGTGTGACTCATCTCATTTCTTCTCTAATTCATGAAGATAACAGGTTCCCTCGCCTGAAGAAAATGATACATGATTTCCAGAGGGACAAAGTACAAATAATAATTTTTAAGATATTGACTATTGTGTAGACAAAAATATTTCCCCAAAATGCTTTCTCAAATGAATAAATGCTGTCTGCCACAATTCATTGTCAAAACACTTTTCTTTGTTGGTGCATAAAAAAGCTACTTCATGAGCTATTGTCCAGTTTCTAGATAAACCAACTATTCATTAATTGACAAAATTTAAAATGATAGAAGTAATTAACAGCAATAGAATCCTTGATTAATATATGATGTTCATCTTTATGATATAATAAATAGGTGATGATGAAAATGTCCTTGCAGTAACAACCTGCACTGAAGCTGGATTTTAGTATTTAATTAAGACTGCATTTGTATCTAACCTTCAAGGCTCTGTTATGTCCACACAAGACCCCTTTTAACAGATTTTGCAAATCCTCAATCTATACTGTTCAAATTATGATATAGGTTCACCCCAGCCTGTGTCCCCTGCCCACCATGCCACTACACCCACTACCATCAAGCCCACTTCAACTAAAAGCTTAAGGGGAACTGCCCCCTAGCATTTCCTAGACTGTAAATCTTGGCAAAAGCATAAAACCTCATCTTTCTTAAGCGCACCAACTGGTGGGTTTGAACAGTTCGCTCCATGATTAGCAGTCTAATTTGCAGCTCACTGTACCACAATGACTCCTTCCACAGAACAACTGGAAATCATTCATCTTTCCCTCATGGGATCAGCTTAATAGACTGTGGCAAATTAGCTGAATGTGAATTCTCAGACATAATTTATCTTTATATATACACAAACGATCCTTCAAAATTATGAAATGAACAGTCTCTCGATTCCACACCTCTGTGCACTTTGCATACGGATCCTGCACACATTTCTGACAGGCTCCACCACTCTCAGACGCTCTGCCCCAGGGGTTCATTAATGGCAGTCTAGGTGTGAGGAATAGAACCTCTTGCCATTTGAATCTGTGTGCTTGTTATCATTCCTTCGGCTCTGATTCAAGTTGTAATTAATAGATTAACTGAGACTGGAAAGGTAGCCCCTTGGTGCCCCATTTCCTCAGAGTATCTCAAAGCATTGTCACCATGGCAGGGACTCTGCATGGTCATCACTGTTCCTCTTTAAAGGACTTGAGTAAAAATCTTTTACATGCAATAGTCCATTTTTTAATCCCTCAGAATAATAATGCATTGGTTATACCTCACCCCAGCCCAGCCCCAATTTGATAGAAGTGAGTTTAATTTTTTGCCAGTTTTGACCATTTTTTTCCTAGAATGCAGTTGCAAAGGAAATCACTCACAGATTTTAAAAAAGATATTGATTTGAGGGGTTTAATAATCTATAATGTAGGTAAAATATTGATATCTTTGATCCATTTTCCCCATCCTCATTTATTAGTAGAAATCTATTGAAACTAGAGTCAATAGAGTGAATGTTTTTCCTATCTGCCATCTGCTGATTTTGAGAGAGGAGATATTCTAATTCTGTTCTTCCTCTGTCAATGAGTAAAGGCTGTTAATCATGTAGACAATTCAGTTCGCCATCCGTGGCCCCACCCCCACCCCTGCCCAGTGAATCCGCCACAGGGCTTAGGAACTGCACAAAGCTGGATGAAATTTTAACTCTGCTACTTATTAATTATGTGACAGCAACAAATTAACTTAACTTTCTGGGTCTCATAAAATGGAGATGATAATACTTATCTCATAAGTTATTATGAGAATAAACTACGTGTGTGGTACAGTGCCTGGCACTACTTAAACATTTGAAAAATGCTATTATCATCCTATCTTTTCTTCGGTGGGTTATTTTGATACATCATAGTAATCCTTCATCTACTTCAAAACTATAGTATAAATTTATCTCATATAACTTCCTTTAAGAAAAGTATGAAATTAAAACCCAAAGGACGATGGAATCATATGTATTGAGCACTTTTACACACTGCTGGTCACAGTACATGTGGGTATGTCCTCCATTCTGAAAAGCAATTTGTAAATTTGGCCAAAAAAATATTGAGGGGACTTCAAAAACGTTGATAGGAAAATTCCATTGTCTTTCAATTGCATCTTTCCAAGAAGTTTTGAGACCTCTTCATATGTCAAAACTCTTGAAAATGTTCACAGTATTTCCTTCCCTCATAATCTAGCTTATGGTTTTGTTCACCGAAGAATTATATATAATACCAAAAGTCAGAATCAATTTATATATTTGAATGATGGTGCTGCGGAAGAATATTGAAAGTACCAAGGATTGCCCAAAAATTGAACAAATCTGACCTGGAAGATGTAAAGCCAGTATACTTCTGAAGAGCCAGGCCATGAGATTTCTTCTCATGTACTTTGGACTTGCGATGAGAAGAAACCAGTCCCTGGAGAGGGACATGATGCTTGGTAAAGCAGAGGGACCAAGACAAAGAGGAAGATGCTTGACACGATGGACTGACCTTGGGAGTGCCACAATGGACTCAAACACACCATTGTAAGGATGCTCAGGACCCGGCAGTGTCTCACTCTGCTATACAGAGTAGCTGTGGGTTGCAAGGGACTCAACAGAGCCTAACAATAGCAGCCTGGTACACAAATAGGTGCAAAATAAATCCAATGACATTTATCGTATAGAAAATAAAGGCAAGTCGCTTCTGAAAGGCCGTGAGAAGAGAGCAAACTGGCTAGGGACTTTGGGTCTTCACGAAATTTGTGGTAGTGAATTCACAGTAATGGATTCCTGAGTTTTTCTTTCTTTTTTTAATTAGAGAATCAGGATACCTGTAAATGCACATAAATAAAAAATAATGTTTGACCCATAGGACAGCAACCAAAAAGAAAAAAAACCAAGAAGCCCCACTCCCCAGCAGCCTAGTAATAGAGGGGGAAAAAAAGTAGACAATGACCACTCCTATTCCAATCAAGCACTCTAGAAAATAACTACAGAACACTCCCATCTCGGCCAGGAGAACTTGTGTGGGAAATGTAATATCCTACTCTTATCTGGCTACAACCCTTTCTCAAATTGGTGCTAGGAACATAGGGGGAAGCTGGGGCTTTTTTTCCCCCTGACTCATAGTACTAAGCCTCCCCATCCTACAGTGAGAGTAGAAACTACAGGGGGGGACGCATCAGGAATTCCACTCTTATGCAGCTGTAAGGAGGCACACTTCTGCCTTTTCAAGGGTCATCGGAGACCATGTGAGCTTCCACTTCTGCAGTGGGAACGAAGCCCACTCCCTCTAAGAGTGCTGGTGAAGAGCAATGGTGACTTGCCTCTCTCTCTCAAGCAGGGTCTGTTAGGCCTGTGTGACTAGAGAAGCAAATCCGGTGACACTCATCTGTCCATGTGTAAGAGAGAGTTTGGATCAAGAAGTACCATATATACTCATGTATTAGATGAGCTTTTCAGCACGTTTTTTAAAAATCCTCTTATTGGGGGCTCATACAACTTTTATCACAATCCATACATCCATCCATTGTGTCAAGCACCTGTGTACATTTGTTGCCATCTTCATGCTCAAAACATTTTCTTTCTACTTGAGCCCTTGGTCTCAGCTCCCCGTTTTTCCTCTCCATCCTGATTCCCCCTTGATAATTTATAAATTATCAAGAACTTTTGATAATTTATAAATTATTATGATTTTGTCTCAGCACATTTTCAATGCAGTTTTTGCGGTAAAATTGGGTGCCTCGGTTGATATTCAGGTTGGCATGTATTTGAGTATCTATGGTAATTATATATCAAGAGAGCCCAGTCTAACTCAAGTCTTTAAGTCTGAGACTAGTTCATAAGTCCCTCTTTAGACTCACACAGCCACATGCAATGAGGCAGCCTGCCGGAAGATCAGAGGCCTGGGGGTGCAGAGTCGTGTGGACGACAGTGGGTGGAAACATGGCGGATCTCTAGCCGTGGCAGTGGCAGAGTCCCAACAAGTAAGAAGAGAAGGGCCTGAGAAAGAGGAGGTTCCCAGTTAAAAGAATATCACACACCCAAAGAGGCATCAAAAAGCTGTGACTGACTGGCAGGCTGGATTCTGCCACTACACTTTTCTACATCTCTGAGTCATGTAAAATCATCTAACCACCAGAGAGGGCTATACACTGATGTCCTAGGAGGAGTCACCTCTACTGTCATCACCCAGGATGTCAGCATAGCCCCAGAAAGAATCTAGATTTCCACCCACATCTGGCAGTGAAGAGGTGACTGCTCATCTCTTCCTCCCATCAGAATGGTGTCAAAGGAACCCTCCAAAAGAAATAGGCTTAAATAGTCCATCTTAGAACATCCTCAATGTCTAGGCTACACATCTTTTTTAATCACTCATAGCATGAATTGAATTGTATCTCCTAAACTATGTGTCAATTTGTCAGGACTTTGATCTCGGTGGTTTGACAACTATGTAATGATTTAATCTGGCAATTATATAAAGATGTAATCATGCCTCAAGATGTGATCTGATGTGATTGGCCAATTCAGTAGAAAGGGGTTAAAGTGATATGCCACAATCTTACGGATTGCATCCCTGATCTAATGTAAAGGGAGTCTTCCTGGGATGTCCTGTGCATCATTGTTTACCCTACAAATGATAAAAAAGAGGGAGGGACCTAGTGCCAAGTAAAAAAAAATCCAGGCAAAAAGAGGGCCCCTTGCAACTGAGGTCTTCATGCTGGGAAATTTCTCAACACAAGCGATGATTGATGCCAAGATCCATGTAGATTGTCAAGAAAGACTGGACCCACCATTGTTGCAAGGAGGTAATAACATTCCTCGAATGTTGGCACAGAGAAAAAGCCTTCGTTAGAGCCAGTGCTTCAGAGTTAGACTTCTATTCTTCTAAATTGTGGGAGAATGAATTGCTGTTTGTTAAAGCCATCTGCTTGTGGAATGTTTATTAAAGCAAACTAGATACCTAAGAAAACTCCTCAAACCAACAAACAGGAAAGGTTCAGCTTATATAAGAAAGGACAGACAATAGATACCAACTCTTGAGGTGGCACAAATTTGGAACTATTGAAAAAAAATTTTTTGTGGGTATCACTGCCCCCTGGTGGAAGTAGAAGTCCCCTCCTTGCTTCTGGAGAGCTGCTGCTGGATATGAACCACTAACCCTGTGGACCAGAGTCCTGCAAACAACCACTACACCACCGGCGCTCAGTCCTAAAAAAATTTTTAAACTTCCTTGACTGCACTATCATGACCTCAATTCTACAGATAAGAGGCTACAACACAGGAAATGCAGGAGTGATAAACCCCTCAGGGCCAACAAGAAGAGTAGAGATTCAAGGAGGATTAAGAGAGGGTGAGGGGAGAAAGAAGCAATCAATCACAAGGATCAATCAGAACCCCCTTCCAGGGGTACAAATGACAGAAAAGTGGGTAAGGAGTGATGGAGTATGATGTAAGATATGGAAACAACCTATAATTTATCAAGGGTTCATGAGGGAGGGCATGTAGGGGAGGGGGAAGAAATGGAGAGCTGATATCAGGGACTCAAGTGGGAAGAGAATGCTTTGAAAATGAGGATGGTGGCATATGTGCAAATGTGCTTGACATCATTGATGAAAATATGGATTGTGATAATAGATGTAAGAGCCCCCAATAAAAGTATTTTTTAAACTTTTTAAGCAGTCATCATAAAAATACTTTCAAAATTATGAACTTATTTGAAATAAAAATATATAGAAAATCTAAGTAAATAAATGTAAGGCATAAATAAAAACTAAATGGAAATTTTTACAACTGAAAAATATAACAAAACTATAATTGGAAGGAAAATTCAAGAAAATGGATTTCAGTATCAGAAAGAACATTTCAAGGTTTATCTTGAAGTACAATATAGTATGGAATAGGTTAATATCTATGTATCTACAAGGAACCAGCTAATACAACTAATTCAATTTTCCCATCAATCACTGTGTTAATCCAGGTTGACTAGAGAAGCAAATTCATAGGGACTCATGTGTATAAAAAAACTTTATATACAAGAACAATTGAATATTAAGAAAATATCCCAGCCCAGTCCAGATCAAGTCCATATGTCCAATACTAATCGACACATTCCTCTTCAGATTCACAAAATACATGCGCTGACACCAAATACAGGAAGAGCACCTCCCAGTGGGTAGAAAGTCCTGTGGATCCAGTGGCAGTAGAAGTATCTCCGTGCTGGCATGCATTCTCTTTGTGGCTCCTCCAGCTTCAGGGCTCTGGATACCTCAGCATAGCTCCATCAGGCTCGTGGTCAATAATGTCTGGCAGTAAGTCAGCCAGTATCCTGCCTCAGTGGGCTATTTACCTCCTTATAGCCACCCAATGAGGTCATCAAGCTGCAATCTGATTGACAGACTAACCTACACCCCTTCCTTCTTAAGTCTTAAATCTTAATTGACAACAGATTATGTAACTACCACAACCACTAAATTCATTGTTGAAGAAATGGAAGTATTTTACTTTTTCTTCAGTCTAAAACTGATCAAATATACAATCAAGATGCACTCATACTTACTGGTGCTTGGCATGCCAAAGAACTACTTCGAAGACACTCAGAAGAGATCCACATTTGTACCCATTGCTAGGAAAGATAAAGGTGACTGAGCAGAATGAGAAAATGATTGAACAATATCATTATTGTCACAGGTAAAACTTTCCTAAAGAACATTGTTAAATGATTGCAGTGGTACATCAACAGAGAGACACCAGACATTCAAGCAAGATTCAGAAGAGGACTAGGAAAGAGAGATATCATTGTTAACATCAGATGAATTTTTGCTGAAGGCAAGAATACCAGAAATATGCAAAGTCATTTGACTTTGCAGCTTATAACCAGCCATGAATACCACTGAGAATACTAAGACATCTGGACCACTTCCATGTGCTCATTTAAAGCCAGCACACAGACCCAAGAGGCAGTTGTCTGAACAGAACAAAGGGATACTGGGTAGTATAAAATCAGAGAAAGCGTTTGTCAAGTTCAATACTTCTGCCATACTTATTCAATCTTTGTGAGGAACAAGTAATAAGGAGAAATGGACTATATGGAGAACATTGCACTAAAATAGAAAGGAGACTTGTGTACAACTTTCACTATGAAGATGGCAATACCTGGCCTGGTGGCATTGAAGAGAATATGACACTGATCAAATCAAAGACTACAGTCTTCACTGTGGATTACAACTTAATGTAATTTTTTAAAAATTCTCACAAATGGTCTGTGATAATTAAAATTTTGTATGAAGTTGGTTGGACCAGGATTGTAGTAACTTGCCAGTTAAGACCTAATAATTCCCCAAGATGATTTCTCCTCAAAGATGTGACCTGCTTCCAACATAAGTGTACCCTGTGGAAAAGCTTGATTTTTACTGGGTCTAGAGCCTGCACCTGGCTCATGGACCCCTAGTTCTTGGGACTTGAGACAATAGTCTGTTGTACTGTCTGCTGATCCTAGGAGTTATCAGCAGTCTGCCATTCTAAATGCCAACCTTGGGTCAATTTGCCTCTGCAGCCATTCTGTCATCTAGTGTGCCAGTCTTGGACTAGAAAAGCCAGGAGAAATGTCCAGGCTGGTGTCTAATGCACGGAATTGGAACTTGCCTGTCTGTTGACCCGTTTGAGTCATTTCCTTGATATAAATAAACCTGTGTGATTGTGTGTCTGTATCTGACCCAAGCCATGATAATTTTTCAATTGCTTCACATGCGTTTGAATGTTGGGCAATAAATACTGGAGAAGAATCAATGCATCTGAATGATGTTATTGGCAAAGACTATTGAAGATATCAAAGATTTCCAGGAGAATAAATCACTCTTCAAGGAAGTATAACCAGAATACCTTGGAAGTGGAGATGGTGAGAATGTGTTTCATGGCCATTGGACATGTTATCATGAGTGGCTAGTTTTCAGAAAATGACATTAGGCTTGGTAAAATAAAGGGTTATCCAAAATCAGGACAACTCTCAGGAGAAGGGTTGTCATGGTGGCTGTGACAGTGGCCTCAAACATGACACCAGTTGTGAGGGTGACACAGGGTCAGGCAGTGTTTGGTTCTGTTGTACCAAGAACCACTGAACTGGAGCCTCATGAATGACACCTGCTAACCACAATGAAGTCCACATCAAAACATGGCACCTACGAACTTCTGAAAACCAAAGAGAAAGAACATTGATGAAAGCAATGAGGGAAAAATGGTACTCCACCCTCCCAATATCACTACTCTCACCACTGGTCCTAAAGGGATCATCTATCCTGAATTCCCCATGTTTCCAGCTCAATGTACATCCCCTGATCGAGCTGGATTTGGGGGTAGAATTGGGATCATGGTAGTGGGTGTGAGGAAGTATTTAAGAACTAGAGAAAAGTTGCATATCTCATTATTGCTACACTGTACATTGACAGGCTCATCTCCTCCCTGTAACCCCTTTGTAAGGGGATGTCACTTCACCTTTTGATGGGCTTTGGGTCCCCAATCTGTACTCCCCTCATTTATCAGGATATAATTTTTAGTTCTTTGATGCCTGATACCTAATCCCTTCGACACTTTATCATCACACAGGCTGGTGTGCTCCTTCCATGTGGACTTTGTTGCTTCTGAGCTAGATGGTCGCTTGTTTACTTTCAAGCCTTTAAGACCCCATATGCTATATCTTTTGATTGCCGGGCACCATCAGTTTACTACATTTACTTTTGCACACATTTGTCATCAGTGATCATATCAGGAAGGTGGGCAAGCAATATTATGCTTTTCAGTTTTTTGAAACTTCATAACTGATCCCTTTGATACTTCATGGTTATACAAGCTGGTGTGTTTCTTCTGTGTGGACTTTGTTGCTACTCAATCTGCCACTTAAATCTGAGATTCCAGAATGCCATTGCAGAATGGCAGCATGGAGTGGGGAGCCTCCCTCCCACCAGGGGACTTTGTTTGGAGCTCAGCACTGAGGCTGCAGTGGGGGGAGTGGGACATGTCTGACCAGAGCACATGAGAGCAAATGAAGGGGGAGGAAGAGAGAGTGGCGTGCTCCTGGTCCATCGAGCCTCGATAAAGATCTTCCCACTCAGAACAGCAATTCCACAGAGAGGACCATATGGTCAGTCCCACTCTGAAATACAGTGCCCCTTGCTGACCCAAGGCCCTACTGGGCCAACACTGGAGAAGCGGGATCGGGAATGCATCTGGTCTGATCCCAGCACACCAAAGCAAGGGCATGTAGCAGTGAGATCAATTATTATCAAAGAAAGTAAAACTAAGATAATGTGTTACCAGCATACTTAGCTTAAATAATTAAAGGAGGTTCCTGAAACAAATTAAATAATCAAAGTATGCTTAAGGAATACTTGGAAATAGAAAAAACAATGATAAAAAGTGACGTAAATACAATAGATGTTTCTTCTGAGTTTTCTAAATAATGTTTAACTGATTGAACAAAAGTGGTAACATCGTTATCTTCAAATATGTATGAAATGTAAGTGTTTAAAAATAGACTAAATTCATTCTAAGGCCAGTTATTCTGATACTTGACCAAGCACAAGAAATGTAGAGACCAATATTTTGGGAATATACACACTAATATTTTTAATAGGTACAACAAAATCAGCCAAGATACAATATAAACAGTTAGGAATACAAAATTGAACTAGCAATGACAACAACAACAAAAAGTGTGGTACACTATATTAATAAAATAAGAGGGGGGCAATTTCATCATCTGGTTATGTAGATAAAAGGTTCTTGAAAAACTAACGCCCTTTCATGGCAGGTATTCAGCAAACAGAGAAGTGAATTCTTCAAACTGATTTAAGAAAATCCCACAGTCAATATTTTTTCAATACATTTTTTATGTGTGAATTTGGTGGAAGAGGTTACATTTCAGACCATCGTCTACCCATTCAATGGCTCATCAATCCCCATACCAGTATTCTCTCTCACCCACGTGGATTTCTCTTCTCCATAATGTAGACCTTCATCCTTCCTTTAACCAAGGTCAATACAACATTGCTTCATATTCTCACCGTTGCCCTTTCTCCCGGGGGAATCTCCAAAGCTAATTCCCTTTGATAAGTAGGTCTTTTTCTTGATTTTTGTCCTTATGATAACAGTCTCATGCAATATTTGTCCTTATACTCAGTGTAATGTTCTCCTGGCCCATCCATGTCATTTTTTTTAAGCTATGCATAATATTGCATTGGGTGTATGTACCAAAGTTTCTTGCATCGTTTTTCTACTAATGGGTCTTTGGACTATTTCCAACTTCTTGCTACTGTCAATAGTGCTGCAATAAAAATGGGAGTGCATATGTATATTCCTGTTATGTCTCTTCCATATATATATATATATATATATACACATACATTCAGCAGAACTATGGCTAGGTTGTATGAAATTTCTTTTCCCAATTGTTTTACATAGTGCCATATCACTTTCCACAATGGTTGTATACAAGTACCAGCCCACCAGCAGTGTATGAGAGTTTCAATCTCTCTACACCCTCTTTAGCATTTTTCTTTTGTTTTTTAACTGATCTATCATTGTGATATTTCATTTGATTTGCATTTCTTGGATAGCTAATGATCATGAGCACTTTTCCAGATGTTTATTAGCCATTAAATGTCATTTTTAGTGAATTGTCTGTTCATGTCCTTTCCCACTTTTTAATTGGATTGTTCATTTTTTTAATTGAAGTATCAAGTTTTTCTATAGATTTTTTTTATTTCCCCGAAGGGGTGCACCATTCCTGAAAATATTGCAAGATTTTAAAGATTAGACCCCTGTCCACTGTGTCATGGATTAATTTCTTTTCCCAGCCCATGAATTCTCCTTGTACTGTTTGATTAAGTCTTTTGATGCACATATGTATCTTGCTTTTAGTAGGTTCCAGTCACATGTTTCGTCTTCTTTGCTTCCTTTGCTGTGCCCTACGATAGGGTCGTTAAGGTTGTCCCTATTTTCTCATTAACTGTCATGATAGCTCTGGTATTTACATTTATGTCTTTGGTCCATCTTGAGTTTGATTTGGTACATGTGGTGTGGAATGGGTCTTGTTTCATTCTTCTGGAGATGTAGATTCAATTTTGCCAGGACCTTTGGTGAAGGGATTATCCTTTGCTTGTTTAATATTTTTTGCCCCTTTGTCAAAAATCAGTTGTCCGTGGGTGAGTGAATTTATTTCTGGATTTTCTATTCCATTCCATTAGTCTATGTATTTACCACTGAACAAGTACAGAGCTGTTTTGACTATTGTGGCTATGTAGCAGATTTTTTTGAGGTCAGGTAGTGAAAGTTCTCCTACATTGTTCTTGAGAACTTCTTTGTTTATCCTGGGTCTCTTCCGTGTGAAATTGGTGATTAGGTTTTTCCATTTCTTTAAAGAATGACATTTAGATTTGGATGAGAATCATGTTGTGCTCGTAGATTGCTTTGGGTAGCAATAGAAGCCATGATCGTATAGTGGCTACAACTTTAGCTTCTAGTCACCAGGTAAGCTGTTTGAAATCATCAGTCAAGACTTTATACTCCTCTACGAAGTTAGTCTCTGAAGCTCACAAGGGAAGTTCTCCCCCTGACTTACAGGGACACTACAAGTGGGAATTAATTCAATGGCAGTGAGTGGGCTTGGGGGAGGATAGAGGTGGGGAACACTATTGACATTTTCACACTGTTAAATCTTTCAATCTATGAAGTTGGAACCTGCTTCCATTTACAAGGGGTACTCTTCAAATACAATGCTCATTTGTTTTTGTTTTGTTGTTATGTGAGAGGGATAGTGCATTTGGAGTTCATTCTACTAGGTCAGACTGTTAAACTTTCTATTTTGAGATTCTGAAAAGATTGCATAACAGTGTGCAACCAAAAAAGGCATGATTTGTGGCACACAGGAAACTTTGTACACCTGCTTACACAGCCATCTTAGTATGCTGGATTTTTGACAAAAAAAAAAAAAAAAAACAGCATGCCTCTCTTGCTCATACACCTAACTCACCTGACCTGACCTTGCTCCATGTGACTTCTTGTTTCTATGAATGATGAGGGACATGAAAGGACAGCAATTTGACAATGATCACATAGAAGAGATGAAGAAAATACGAGCGAGGTGCTATCTGTCATCCAAACAGATGTTTGAAAAATGTTTGCAAGAATGGAATACATGAACTTACATGTATTAAGTGTGATGAAGAGGACTTTGGAGATGATAAGGTTGTTTTGTGGGGGAAGAAATTAAATACATAGCTTTGAAAAGAGATATATCAGGGGCAGGTGCCCTCTCATATTTAGGTCTTCTTTGGTTTCTTGTAATAGTTTTCTTTGTACAAATCTTTTGTTTCTCTGGTTAGGCTTATTCCTAATCATTTCATCTTTGCTGTGCTTTTGTAAATGGTATCGTGGCCTTCATGTCATTTTTCATAGTTCTCTTCCTTACCACACATGAATCTAATGGTTTTTGTTTATTCATCTTACAGCCTGCCATGTAGCCAATTTTTTCAATTGTTCCCAAATCCTTGGGTTTTTCTAAATATAAAATAATGTCATCTGAAAATACCGAGCATTTCCCTTTGCCATTGCCTCTTATATTCTGTGGTTTCCTTTTATTTCTTTTTACTGTCTAATGATTCTAGCTGTGAGTTTCAGCAAGAATGAAGATGAGGGAATTTTTGTCTGGTTCCTACTGGCGGGGAGAATGCTTTAAGTTTCCTCCCATTGAGTGAGATTTTGGCTGTTCATTTTTCATATATGGACCTTATTATGTAGATAAATTCTCCTTCTAATTTCTATTTTGATGAGCATTTTTATCAGGAATGGTATTATAGACAAATACCTTTTCTGCTACAATGGATATTATTATGTGGTTCTTGTTTTCTTGTTTTGTTTTTATGGTGGATGACACTATTGTTTTTCTAATATTGAATCATCTTTGGGTACCTGGTATGAATCTCACTTCATCATGCTATATTATTTATTTTAACATAAGGCTGCATTTTTTCTCAAGAGTGGTGTCTTGAAGTCTGCTATTATTACTGTCTTTGTGTTTCTCTCTTCAAATCTGGAAGACCTTGTTTAACATATTTCAAGGGCCTATCATGAAGTGCATCAATTATATTCTGGCTATGCTTTTGTGATCTATGTTTTCTTTATTCATTATGTAGTGCCTCATTTTATTCAAAATGCTTTTTTTTCAAAATGGCTCTATCTGATTTTTGCCTTGAAGTCTATTTTATTAGAGATTAATATTGCCATGTCTGCTTTTTGTTGTTGCTGTTGCCATTAACTAGGTAAGGTTTTCTACCTCCTTTCAGTTTTATCCATTTTGTCTTTGAGACTAAGGTTTATCCCATGTAAGCAGCGTATAGATGGGTTTGCTTTTCTTTTAAAAAAATTTTTAATAAACCGTTTTACTCGGACTCTTACAGCTTTTATAACAATCCATAATTCAATTGTATCAAGCACATGTGTACATAAGTTGCCATCATTTTCAAAATATTTTCTTTCTTCTTGAGTACTCGGTATCAGCTCCTCTTTTATCCCTCCCTCTCTCCTCCACCCTCCCAACCTCATGAGCCCTTATAATAAATTATAAATTATTACTATTTTCATATCTTACACCCTTTGCTGTCTTCCTTTACCCATGTTAGTCAGTTCCCAATTTCACCCCCTGCTCTCCCCACCTACCCCCTGCCCTCATGGTATCACTACTTTCATTACCGTTTCTGAGGGGTTCATCTGCCCTTCAGTGAGTGCTTGTCTGTACCAGTGTATATGTTCCGGTCTACCAGATTTGTAAGGCATAACTGGGGTCATGATATTGGAGGGGGGGGGGGAGGGAGAGGGAAGCATTAAAAACTAGAGGAATCTTGTATGTTTCATTCGTGCTATACTGAACCCTGTCTGGTTTGTCCCTTCTTTGTGACTCTTCTGTGAGGGAATGTCCAGTTGTCTGCAATTGAGTATCCATTCCAACCCCTCCTCTCTCATTTGCATCAATATGATTGTTTTGCATCTTCTGATGCCTGATACCTGATCCCATCGACACCTCGTGGTCACAGAGGCTGGCATGCTTCTTTCGTGTGGACTTTGTTGCTTCCCTGCTAGATGGACATGTGTTTAACATCAAGCTTTTAAGATCCTAGATGCTATACCTTTTGATAGCTAGGCAACTTTCTTCACCACATTTGCTTATAAATACATTTTGATGTCAGAAATCTTGTCAGGAAGGTGAGCATCATAGAATACCAGGTTATTAGAACAAAGTGTTCTTGCATGAGGGAGGACTTGAGTAGAGACCCAATGTTCATCTGTTAACATATAATTATAAGTACATAGACCTATATCCCTATTATTATATATTAATATATTTACATATATATGATAATATTTATGTATCTATAAATGTCTTTTGCCTCCTACTTCTTTCCTCCATTTCCTTGTACTTTGCTCCTGTCCCACTATCATGTTCGACTTTCCTTCGGCTCTCAGTAATTCCTCTCAGCTACATTGCACTTGGTGCACCACACCAGACATGCCGCACACTCCTCACTGTTGACGCTCAGCTTCCCGAATAGGGATTTCCTCCTCTTTTATGATGTGAAGGAAGTTTTCTTCTATGATTACTTACACTATTTTCTCTGTAGATTTTTGTTTGTTTCTTCCTGTAAACCCAATGAGACAGAGGTTTTCCTCTTGAAAATGCCCTACATAATTCTTAGGCTTTTTCGGGTGTCTTTGCTCTTCTTGTTGTTTCTTTCATCAGGTGTAGTCACAGGAAGTGTCTTCAAGGTCGCTGATTCAGCTTTCCACCTCTTCAATTCTGTTACTCTGCTGTTTCACTCTGCTAGCCTTGTTGCCTTATAATTTATCTTCTGGAATTATATTTGGTGTCAGGTTTTGAGCTTTTATATTCTTTCTATTTTCTCTTGAATATCCCCTCCACTCACAGAAGATGCTGGAACATGACTATTCTGCATTCTCTTTTTGATAGTTCCAGGTCCTTTTCTTCAGAATATTTCTTTGTTTCTGGCCTTGCTTAATTTTTGTGCCATTTTTCCTTGGGGTTTGTTTTCTTTGTGTGTGTGTGTGTGTGTGTGTGTGTGAATTTACTGCTGTTTCTGTGGCATTGTGGTGAAGATTTTGTTACTGCGAGGACTGCTGGATCATGTGTCAATAGATGACTCTGTCGTACGGTGCTGGAAATAAATGACAGAAATCTCACACAAAAATGGAATGAGAATGGAGAAAGAGTAGGAAAGAGAGGGGGAAAATTATGTAAGGAAAATGAAATAACCAAGGTAGTTTGAATGAAAAAAGAAAGAGAAAAAGAAAAGAAAACTCAGAATTTGAGGAGATAAAAGGAGGCCTACCAATTTAAAGAGGAAAAAAATGGGGTGTATTTGGATGAATTCTTCCCTCTATCCAACAACACTGTAACTGCAGTCAGCAAGAACAAGATGAGCCACAGTATGAAGGGCCTAGAGAGGTCAGAGTTTGGTGATCTGGGCCCTGTGGTGTGGAGGTTCGCACTGGGGACTGCTTGCTGGCCCTGTTGATGGAAAGTCATGCAGGCTCCGGTTTGCTGGCATTTCAGAAACAACACCACCACCACCCCACACATACCAAGGAGAAAAAAGATAAGCGCAGGGAGAAAGTGCTAGGGACTTCATGAGTGGGTGAATCCCTTTCTCCTTTCTCCCTGCTTGGTCCTGCAGCCCCTGGAAAGTGGGGTTTTGATTCACTTAACTTTAAAGCCATTCTCTGAGATTCCAAGTCACCCTGCCTTTCCTTCATGCCATTTTTTTTCCCTGCTTGTTATAGAGAAGTCCAATTGTGGTGGTGTTGTTTTTTCGGTCAGCCATCTTTCCACAGAAATTACCAACATCCTAAAGATAAAAGAGTGAATGTTACCCTGAGGACCAGGAATAAGGCATAGTCATTGACACACCAGAATATCTGGCCATGGTAATTATATGAGAAAAAGATCCAGTTTGGAAAAGAAGATGCCTATCTACAGAGCTACAAATTTACTTCAATCCCCACTACTGTCCCCCCAAACTCAATGGCATCTCATTTATTGCAACTCCTATCCTGCAGGAATTAAAAAGCCAATCCTAAAATCCATATGGAAATGCAAGGGACCCAGAATAGTTAAGTAATCTTGAAGAGGGAGAGCAAAGTTAGAGGACTCACACTTCAGGATTGCCAAACTACCACAAGCTTACTTCAGTAATAAAAATTATTTGGTGCTAATATAAACATAAACATACAATTCAATGGAATAGACATGATCAGGAGTCAGGATTCAATTCAATTAAAAAAGAGAGAAGAGAGGGAAAAAAAAACATTTTTACCACAAGGGACTGAAGAACAAGATAACCACAAGTGAAAGAAGGAAGATGGTCACCTTCCTTACCATAACAAAAATTAACTCAAAATGAATCACACATCTAAATATAAGACTTAAGATGATGAAGTCTTAGAAAACCATAGGATAACTATCTAGCTATGTCTTGGCATGATAGTAGGGTTTTATGTCAACTTGGCTGCGCCAGGATTCTCCATGGTTTGGTAGCAAGATCTCCCCCCATAAAATGCAGGTCACATCTTGATAATGTCTCCTGGGGTGTATGGCCTATTTCATACTTATAAATAGATGCTGTGGAGAATGGCTATCTCTACCTCCACCTTCTTCTTGCTGGTCTGGATCCTGCATCTGGCTTCTTGGAATTGGAGCTGGTGGCTACCAGGTAGCCTGCCAACTCTCAGAGTTGTTGGTTGCTTTCCCAATTTCCTGTTGACTTTGGATTCTCTCAACTTTGGCACCATTCGCCTATGGTCTTCCTGTCACTTGGTCCATTGCCGCAGCAGCTGCAAGAGTTAGGAAAGACCTCCTGCTAATATCTGACCCCCGGAAATTAGTGCAACTAGGCTTGCTGACTCTACACCTGTGTGACCTGCGTTTTTATATAAATTGCTTTCTTGATATAAATTTCTTTCTTTTCCATAGGTGAATACCACTGGTTTTCTTTCTTGAGAAAACTCAGCCTAAAACACTTGACTTAGGGAAATGCATTTTCAGTATGATACCAAAAGCACATGCAACAAAAGAAAGAATAAGTAAATAGGGCTTTACCAAAATTAGAAATGCTTGTTTTGTAAAAATACCATCAAGCTCCTGTATTTACTTTCTATCTCCGTAACTTGAGAGAAGAACCCCAGAAGCAAAACTCAGTTTTGTATTTCTTTCTCATTTTTCACATATCATGTACTTAGATCATTTGTACCTGATAAATAATCAAAAACATCACTAACATTTTAGCTGACTCTTTTATATTGAGGTTTGGGGGACAAAACTCAGTACATGTGTTTAAGAATAGCATTTCCATCTCTCTAAAGTGATGTCTAGGGATATTCAGCATCAGTAAAGCGTCACTCAGATGATATGCTTTGCTGTTTTTATATTGAATTCTAAGTGTTTTTATTTGTATAAATTCCACCTAATACTAAATTGGAAGAAAACATACTTTCAGAGTGCAGATATAATCTCTCAATTAATTTATGTCTTTTTTCTCAAAGGAATAGTTGACATAGCTTTTAAATATAAAAATAAACAGAGAAGAAATAAAATTTTAAATAATAATAATAATAGTATCTATAACTAACATTATAGAGCACTTACACTATTCCAGAGATTGTTTCAAGCACTTCAAGTTTATTCCTTCATTAATTTATCCCAGTCATTCTAAGAGGAAAACACTGTAATTATTTCCTTTTTATGCTTATGAAGCAGAGGCCTAGCTTACACAATTAAACCAATTTTCCTGAGTTCACAAAGGTAACAACGATCCTAGAGATTCAAATCCATATTCATTTGATTCTACAAATTGAATTTTATACAATGATGCTCTTCCATGTGCCAAGAACACTTTGTCTTTGAAAATCATACTGTTCGTTTGACTCCGTTTCCAGAAGTAGATCACCAAGTCTTTCTTCTTTGATGATTTTAGCCTGGAAGTTCAGCCTCCGATATATGTCAAAAGCTCTACATTGACAATGAGTACTTCGGGTGCATTGGTTAGGAATTGCAGCCAAGGCTGCTCCGGGAAGGACTTTTACTAGGAATAGTCAAAAACTAGACCCTTGCAAAGCAACAAGATCAAATTAAAATGCCAGGGAAATACAATGCAGAAATCAGAGTAGGTAACATATGGGATCTGTTGGCATTGTTGTTAAAGAAGAAAGAAGAGGGGTGAGACAGAAGGAAGAAAGGAAAGCAGGGAGGGAAGGAAAGACAGGAAAAAGAAAAAGAACTATTATACCTATTGATGAAAGATTTTTACTTTTTGTCAAAATTCAAGAGTCAGTCTAAAGTACTGCTATAAAACCATGAAACCCTTTATTTTAAAAAATACATATATATCAGAATGATATATATATAAGAATATATATATTCTTCCTCAATATATCCTTCATCTATATCTACACACTTTTGAAGGCAGTGTTTCCATGTCCCAGGGTGGGAAGCATCCAGCCAGTGGGCTGTATAAGGACCCCCCAAATCAGCAATATCAGCTATCATCACACTCCTCACCAAAAAGAAACAGTTCCAGTCATCCCATCAGGCATGAGATAATTAAGTGTTTCGCCAGTCTAGCTCATGACTGATGCTAGAAAGATCCACGTGGCCCAGGGCAGGAACCGGGTTCTCCACTCCTGGAAAGGCCTGTGCCCTTGGGTGGACAGCCCATCAAAACAGCAGCTAGTGCATCCTCCAGAAGCTCAAACTGTGTTCCTGTTCGATGTGATCTTCATGTGGGAAACAAAAAGGGAAATCTGAAGTCACAAGACCTAGCCAAAGGGTGAAGGGGGTAAGATTTCCAGTGAAATTTTCATAGGATACCCTGGCTACCTTCAAAGAAAGAGCGGGGGCATCGTTGTGATGGGAGGGGGTGCAGGAATCCTCAGCAATATTTTGCTGGCCTTTTTCTCAGCAATGCAGTTTTCAATTTTCTTAAAACTTCTTCCTATCAACCCCTTGAGATACCCGTATGTCCTTCAAGAAAATCCATTAAGGTTGCCTCTTTGGGACTCTCCCCAAACAGTCACCATAGCGTTCAGAGCTGGATTTAACTAGTCCAGATTATCACCTCAAAAGCCACTGTTGTGATTTTACTTTTTTTTTCCAATCATTTTATTAGGGGCTCATACATAGTTTTTCACAATATATAAATAAGCATACTCGTCAAGCACCCTCACATGTCCACTTCTATTATTGTTCTCTAATCGTCCACCTTTTTCCCTTTAGCCCCTAGTATTGGCTTATCCATTCCTTCCCCTCTTCCCCTGGTCTCTCCTCCCCTCCAACCCTCAATAGTTTATACATTGTTATTGTTTTGTCATATCGTACACTGCCCGACCTCTCCCCCAACCCACTCCTTTGATGCCCGTCCTTCAAATAAGAGCTTGTGTATATATATCCTTGCTGTTGGTTCCGTCTCTCTACCCCCCCTTTCCCTCCACCCTTCCAGTATCTCCAATCTAACCATTGGCCCGAAGGGGCCCATCCATCCTGGTTTCCCCATATCTCCAGCTTCCCTCTATGCCAGTGTGACTTCTCCGGTAGAGTTGGGACATTAGACCATTTACCTGAGATGAGACCACAGCCACACAGAAGAAGCACAACAGCCAGCATGGTCAGATGGTGGTGAAAGTGGTAAAAGGTCTAGGCAATAGACATCAAATGGGGCGGAAAAAAACAAAACAAAACAAACATATATCACTGTGTACACACATCCCCAATGTACCAATTGAGGACATGTAAGAGCATGA